>CAWUFW010000051.1:3248373-3445873 GCA_963921515.1 Calotriton arnoldi
GGCCACCACCACCGCCGCAACCACCACCACCGCCGCAACCACCACCACCGCCGCAACCACCACCACTGCCGCAACCACCACCACCGCCGTAACCACCACCACCACGTCATCCCTGGCCACAGCCCCAGCGCAAGGGGGGGCCCGGCCGTCGGGGTCCAGCCTGGGAGCCAGAACGAGGACCGTGGTGAGCAATGTGGCTAGTGGGCAGGTCGGTGGCAGCAGTACTGGTAGGAGGAGCAGGGTCAGGCCAACGCCATCTGTGCCTGGGAGCCAAGGCCAGCCGCAAATCGACAGAGTCCTTGGGGCCTATGAAGAGGCCCAAGGAAAATGGGCCAGGTCGGCTAGCGACACGCGGGAGGTCCTTGGGGTGTTGAGGGCCATGAACGCCCATATGGGCCAAATGGTGGCCCTCATGGGCCAGGTGGTGGTGGTGGTGAGGGCACAAGCAAGGCCAGCAACACCACCTCCGCCACCACCTGCTGTGGCGCAGGGTCGTGGAGCATCGCGTTCCCCTGCGTCCACAGCGAGTGAGCACTCCTCAGCCACCACCAGCAGCCCACCAACACACCCCCCCCTTCCAAACGTGGAAGGGGCCGTCCGAAGAGGAAACAGGTGTCCAGAGAGGACTTCGCACGCACCAAACGCCAGTGAGTCAGCCAGCCACCTTGACCACCTACTGCATTGACTTGTAATACGATCCTACACCACACTGCCATGTGAATGGCATGTGTCTGTTGGACTGTGGACATAGGACTAAATGGGTACACCTTGAGCATCACGCAGCCATGACCGTCAACTCATAGTCACAGCAGCACCACTTTTGTCAACACCTTGCACACAATAACATGTCACCGCTGAAAATAAATACACCTTGATCACAATCTGCTGTCTGTGCCCTGTGTTTATTCAACGATGTGCAACCGCCACCATGAGCAGAAATGCATCTGCTGTGTGGTATGTCGATGGGACAGGAGAGGCTGTAAGGACCTAGGGGTGAAAAACAGAACAAGAGTACATTCAATGAGTGTGTCACACACTCATCACACAGTACTTGTCACCAACTACAAGCAATGTACACACATCTCACAGAGCAACAGGGCACAATGCTACAGCCACTGTCAGTGGCATACTAACCTGGACATGGACCATTGACACACAGCACTCAGTCAGTCAGTCAGAAATACTTTATTCGACAGCCAAGAGTCATAAAAGCATACAATATTATTGAAAGAAAATACACATTCCAGCCAAATACATAGCAATAAAATAGTCCAACATATCAATCACAATATTCATATCTAAAAACATTTATAAAAAAGAGCCAATATCATATAAAGTGCACTGTGCTTAAGCAATAGACCAGATCCTTAATTAATATCACGTTTAAAAATAATAATCAGGAAGGGGAAAACATAATTGAGCCAACAGACAACACAGAATTTCTATTACGGGAGTAATCTGTTCCTATGTCTAATGGCCCCAGTTAAAAAACTTGCGACCCCGAGGCAAACCATGGGTGATGCCAGCATTTGTAAATAGAGCAGAGCTGGCCTCACTTGGACAAACTGGCATTCTCTAAGTAGAGGGAGGATATGCTGCCTACGCAGAGACTCATAGTAGGTACAGAAAAACATTAGGTGCAAGGTATCCTGTTCCGAGAAGTTATCACAGGGACAGGGTTTTAACAATTCAGATTTTGAATATCCTCTCGGGAATGCCAGCAGCCAGGGAACCATATTTAAACGAAATCTTGTTAAAACAAAACGATGGTATGGTTTATTAACATAAGATAAATATGGTTGCAGTTGCGGGCCTAGGCTCAGAGTGACATACCTTCTCACCGAGGGCTTGCCTAGCTCAGCCTCCTCCCTAAGGCATTTCCGCCTATCCACAAACTGCCGTTTAAAACTTATGATCGCAGTCTTGCCCAAAGGCTTTGGGGTCAGAAACAAATCTGGGCACCCTAGACATTTTGTTTCTTCCTTTATATATTTGAGCCAAGGGATATGCTGGGCTCTCTCTAGCGCTCATACAATCCGAGATTATAAGTTGGTTTAGGTTCGGAGGGGTTGAGTCCAGATTCTAAGCCATCGTAGCAGGGGGAAACTGCGATCTGGTCTGCAATATATCCCATCCCCAGTTCTTCATGCAGGCAGTAAACAGGAGTGGCTACAGGGACCCCAAGGAGTTTGCGCATAAAATTATTCTCTGCCACTTGTATTTCCTTTACATCTTTATAGCCCCAGATATCGCATCCATACATGGCCATAGGAATACATTTTGCAGTATAAACTTTCAAGAGTGCGGGCAGGGGTTTTGACCCTATTCTTTTTGCAAAATCCATAGTGGCCCCCGTTGCTCTTGCCAAAATGTTCTTTTTAAGTGTTTGTTGTGCTCCCCATGTACCTTGGTCATCAAAGAGTACCCCTAAGTATGGAAAAGTGGATACTTTGGTTAATTCGTCCCCATTACAGTAAAATTTAGCCTTGGCTGCCTTTCGCGGACCAATCGTCATTGCATGAGATTTCTTAAAATTAGTTACCAAATCTAGTGAATTCATAAAATCTATAAAACAATTTAAAAGTTGTTGCAGGCCCCTTGCAGTTCTAGACAATAAGACCGCATCATCGGCATACAACAATGCGGGAATCAATTTGGCACCGGCCCTTGGCGTATCCTTACAACATGATGTTAAAATGTCCCCCAGTTTGTTGATATATAGGGTGAATAGCAGGAAGGCCAAAATGCACCCCTGCCGGACCCCCTTCCTACTGGCCAAGAATCTGTCAAGCTGCCATCTTCATTAAACCGTACCGCAGCCGTGGTGTTAACATGTGCAGTATGCAGGAAGGAAATCAATTCAGCCTCTAGCCCTATATCACGAAGGACCAACCACAGCTTAGACCTATTGACAAGGTCAAAAGCTGAGGTTAGATCCATAAAGGCCAGATGCAGGACACCTCCCTTAGCAATGGTATACTTCCCGATCACCAAATGGAGATTCAGGCATTGGTCTATTGTCCCCTTTCCCTGTCTGAATCCATATTGGAGATCGGAAATAACATTAAAATGATCAAGCCAGACTGTGAGGCGATCCAGGACTACCTTGCCCATAATTTTAGACGCAGAATCTAAGAGCGAAATTGGCCTATAACAAGCCGGATCGTCACGGAGGCCCTTTTTAAAAATGGGGACAATAACTGCCTTTGCCCATGACGGGGGAAACCGTTAGCGCAGGCAGCATTAAAAACATGTGTTAGGATCCTGGCCTAGACTTTGGGGTCTGCCTTATAAAGGTCTGCCGGTATCCCGTCAGGGCCAGGGCCTTTCCCCCGATGTCGATAAAATAGCTTTATAAACTTCTTCTATATTAAAATGAAGGGGGCACTGTTTGATCCGGAAGCTGCGTGTCCCACTATTTCTGCTAGATTGGAGCTACTATAAATATTGCTAAAATGCTGGACCCACTTCTCTGCCGGTATTATACAATCCTTACTTAAATTTGGCATATCTTAAAAAAGAGGACTGTTAACTATGGACCAAAATCGTGAGCTGTCCGACAGGACACTAGCTTGGCCAAGCTCCTCCCAGGCGTGCTCTCTTAGTTGTTTTTTTCTCTCGCACACAGCTAGTTTATACGCCTTCCTACAGCTCCTGGTTAGTATCAGGTCCCTCGGTTTTTGCTTTACAGTCTTCATTAGCTCCTTATGGGCAGCTGAACATGTGTCATCAAACCACCTTTTTAGTTTTAAGGATTTCACCTTGGTTTTGGTCACTAAATTCGAAGCTGCCATTTTAACAATAATATCAAAGGCATCTAAAGTAGCTCTATCTTGTAATGCAGGGTCCATACATACTTTAAGCTCTGGAGCACAAGTAGTATACAAGTTCTCCAAAAAACTATCTGGAGTAATCTTTTCCCACCTCAGCCTTCGAGCTTGATCTTTGGTAGTAATGTTTACATTAGTGATATGGTTCGCAGCCCCCTATTATACCAGATGAGAGGAGGAGAACCAATATTAAAGGGTTATGATCACTAAGACAATTACAAATAACATTAAAAGTCTGTACAGCCGAAGTTATTAGAGCAGATAAAAAGATATGGTCAATTATGCTGACACTACCATTACCTACATAAGTGGGAACCAGGGCAGATTTGTCAGATTGTTGTAAGCAGTTCAGGTTAAACACAGAGAGCAGTCCTTCTATAAGCGTTCCTGACAATGTATGCTCAAAGTGGTTTGACCCTTGTAAGTCATCTACCTCCTTCAGTATCAAAGGACAATTAAAACAATATTTCCGTGTATTAAAACCCCCCATAATTAGCGTATCATAATACGCTTGGCTGTCTTCTCCATAATTTTTTAATAATTCTTCCAGGGCCAGGAGATGCTCAGTCTCATGGGTCCTAGAAAAGAATTATAAAAATTTACCACTAACAGAGTGGTAAGATTCTTTCCTGACAGTTCCACTGCTAGCACATAGGGTGATGAAGAATCAATCAGTTTAGCCCTATAGCAGAGTTTAAGACTAAACATCAAGAGGAGACCTCCCTTAGCTCTACCCATATTAGACGGAATTGCATGTTTGCAAAAAGAGGTAAAGCCATCAAGATAAAAGCAATCGTTAGATTCCCAAGTCTCTTGAAGGGCAATTATATGATGCTTAGCAAGGAAGTATACCCACGAAGTATCCCCCCTCTTTGATCTCAGCCCGGCTATATTCCAGGACAATACCTTCATAGAGGCATTGTTGGGGCTACCTGGAATAGTAGTAGAGTTGGTAGAATTATCCAACAAACATTGGGGAGTAGGGGCAACTGTTAATGGTTCTATATGTGCTACTGGCTGTGTGGTCTTAACCTGTGACATTCCCACTGCCATTGTCAGTCAATCATTTTCATCAAGTCCTTGCAGATTCGCTAGTGGTAAGAACCGATTTGATGATGATAATGTAGTATTAAAATTGCTTTCTTGGGGGCGTGTGAGTAGCTTAAAAGGCTTCTGCCAGCCAGGCATCTGCCGATCGCTATTTACTGGAAAGTATTTGGGAGGATAAAAAGTTTGTAGTGGGACTATTTTAATTGTAGTTTTAGCGTCATATTTATGTTGGCAATCTAGTAATGCTTTAGCTTGCAAGTGGTGCTTAAAATTGACAATTATACAATCCCCTCCCTATTTTTCCTAGTCCCATGGCCGATCCAACCAACCCTTCTTGCCATGATGATATCTGGAGTAATATTTGAGCTATTTATCACATTATTATTACACCAGTGGATGGTCTTATGTATCAGATCTAATGAGGTTTCCTTTGTACCAGATGAAAGAGGAGGGACCCCCACAAGTACAGCTACTAAAGGCGCTGATTGTGGTGGAAGATCAATTATACATTTGTTTGTCAATGTTACCCGTTTATTATGGGCTAACGTGAGTGTAGATGGAAGATCCTCGTTCACACTTTCCCGGGTTTCCTGACAAGCTACCCACGGTTCGGTACCACCCCCCAATAGCACGCAATCAGTAGTTAGGGAGCTAAGATGAGACACGCCCAGGGTGGATCGAGTGCCAGTCACCCTATCTATTTGTATGCTACCGTTCTGGTGTCTACGTTCCGGGCCATTGGCAACTTCAATGACGCCCCTCCTCCCGCCGGCTGCAATATCACCCCCTGCAGAGCAATTATTATGCATAGAAACAAAGGAATCAAGTTTTAGCTTAATGCCTTCTATCTTAGCAATTACAGGTGCTAATAAGGCTTTAGTCATAGACTCAAGTCTCAGAAAAAGGCCATCCAGCAGCAGATCCGAATTTGGCTTAGCCAATACCGCTGCCAGTGGTAATGTTGATTTGGTCCGTGGGGGCTTTCTCAAGGCTTTACTTCCCGCAATTCGTTTTCTCTTCGTTGGTGGGCCATCCAAATCATCACCTACAGTTACAGTGGCCACAGGAGTGCCAATAGATGGGTCCTGACCACCCATTTGGCCTTCCAACAATGTACTCAATGGTGCGGGGGAACCTATTTTTTCTGATAGGACCCTGTTTTCCTCCTGATTCAAACCGCACCCAACGTTGCCCAATGCAATTTTCTCAGTTTCCAGAGAAAGTCTTTTCTCAGTGAGGGCTATCTCCTTTGTTATGGCATCGGCTGCCCTGGTTAAAGGAATCTATCGTCCCAGCTGAGCCTGCAGCAATTGACCCTGAAGCTCCCCCACAGTCAATTTCCTTTTGCCCATTTCCGCTTGGCCAAGGAGCACTTATAATGATAAAAACAAAAACAACAAAAAGAAAACTTGATGTAACCCACAGTACCGGTGAAAGACCAAGCCCTCCTTGCTCCAAAGTGGGTAACAGCAAAGTGGCAACAGAACGCAGAATGAAGTGAAATAGTGCGGACAGGTACCTTGTCGTTTTTCGGACCTCTACGCCATATCCTGGTGGGACACAGACCAAACCACGAGGATTTAGAGCCCTTGCCCAGCCCAGCCTCTCCCGGCCGCGGACGGGCGCAGACGGGCTCGCCCTTGGCCCGGGCTTGGCCCGGGCACGCCCGCGCGCGTCCCGCGCTGCAGGAGCCGCGCGGTGATTTAATAGCGCCTCCGGGCGCGAAGATCAGCAGGAGCGTCTCCTGGCGCGAAGCAGACTGGGGACTGAAGTCCCTACGACCCCCGGTGCAAGGATGCTGGACGCGGCTTCCCGCGCTGCGGGAGCCGCGCGGTGATTTAATAGCGCCTCCGGGCGCGAAGATCAGCAGGAGCGCCTCCTGGCGCGAAGCAGACTGGGGACTGAAGTCCCTACGACCCCCGGTGCAAGGATGCTGGACGCGGCTTCCCGCGCTGCGGGAGCCGCACGGTGATTTAATAGCGCCTCCGGGCGCGAAGATCAGCAGAAGCGCCTCCTGGCGCGAAGCAGACTGGGGACTGAAGTCCCTACGACCCCCGGTGCAAGGATGCTGGACGTGGCTTCCCGCGCTGCGGGAGCCGCGCGGTGATTTAATAGCGCCTCCGGGCGCGAAGATCAGCAGGAGCGCCTCCTGGCGCGAAGCAGACTGGGGACTGAAGTCCCTACGACCCCCGGTGCAAGGATGCTGGACGCGGCTCAGTGAACAAAAGGCCTCCATGACAGAGCACACATACACCTGCACAACTACAGCTACTTCAGCCGTCGTAAATGGACACTCACCGTGAAGTGAAGTAGCGGGCGATGAGCTGCTGACGCACATTCACAGCTTCCTCCTCTCCACTGTCCTCATCACTGGACCCGTCCTGGTCTGCAGGCTGGGGCCCTGGATGATCACCGTCATCCACTATTAGGGGGATCTGCTTGCGAATAGCCAGATTGTGCAGCATGCAGCAAGCCACTACTATCTGGCACACCTTCTGTGGGGAGTACGCCAGTGCGCCCCGGTGCGGTCCAGGCATCTGAACCTGGACTTGAGGAGGCCAAAGGTCCGCTCCACCACACGTCTGGTCCTCCCATGTGCCTCATTGTAGCGGTCATCAGCTGGGGTCCGAGGATTACGTAATGGGCTGAGCAGCCAAGGCCCATTCGGATAAGCAGAGTCCCCTGGGTGTGAGGAATACCGAGATTAGTTGCAATTCCAACTGTCCCCAAGACAGCATCGCACACCAGGCACGCTACACGAGTACACATACTCACCAACAATCCAAGCACGGTCTGGTTACAGATTGGTCATCAGACGTGGTAGGATGCTGTTGCGCATGATGTGCGAGTCATGGGCCGATCCTGGAAACTTCGCACACACGTGTGTAATGACCATGTCCGCAAGGCACACCACTTGCACATTCAGGGAGTGGGTGTGCTTCCTATTCTGATAAATGTGCTCCATGGCCTGTGGTGCTACAAGGCCAATATGGGTGCAATCGATTGCACCAACAACGTGGGGGATCCGTCCAAGGGCATAGAAATCACCCTTCACTGCCGCCAATTCACGAGCCCTGGGGAATCTGATGTACCTGTTCCTGTACAGCATCATAGCTGACAGTACATCACGAAGCACCATGCTGAACATGGGCTGGGACATCCCACTTCCACTGCCCACTGTGTGTTGGAATGACCCAGTGGCGAAGAAATGCAGTGCAGCCATCACCTTAGCCGTGGGGGTAAATGCAGTTGGATACACCCTGCGAGGACGGAGGTGGGGTTCCAACAAGGCACATAGGCGATGCAGGGTGGGTCGGTCCAGACGGAATTTCTGGATTACCTCCACATCCTCCATGTCTGACAGCAATTGGTAGGGGCGATGTATGTTTGGTCTCCTCCTAGGAAAGATGGAAGTGGACACATGTGAAAGCAACACGCCACAGGGCATTTCCACATACACAAAACACAAATGACTGACCAAGCAATTGAATCACAGAACAGCTGACAAGTAGGGACAGCACAGCCACAATACACTTACACAGGTCCCCATCCAATTGCAATGGGCAGTGACACACACCATTGTTATGAGCATGCACATGGGGATTTAGGCCTTAATAACTTGTAAGGCATGCTGATGGTATCAGACTGCATATTTGGCAAGCGGCAATACCACGGCAACATAACTAGCTGCTGTGCATGACACTGCTTCCGAGGCTGGGTGAGTATGGCACACACCAACAACGCTATGGACACAGGCTGAGCGGCCAAAACAAGTGGGACCTGTAGCACGAGGGGATATGAGACAGTCATTGATGTCCCTACTGCACCCTATGTACAGCACTGTACGGATCACACCTCCAGAAACATTGACAGGAGTACACATTGACAGCTGCATGCCAACACGGCTGTGTGATTGCCAATACACATCACAAGTGACACGTAACGTTGCACGTGCCAGGTGGCAGATGTACATAGTGAAAGATGGCATGTGTGTGCATATGCATATCCCATGCTCCCATGCCAATGTGTACATGATGATATGCTAACAGACATGTGGAGGCTGGGCACTGGCCGTCACTGCCTATGCACACAGCATGTTGTGGCCCTGTCCATTGTGGACCTGCTCCCACACACAAATCATGGCCACACCTGCAGATGCATTGCGCACTTTATACTGTGTGGTGCACATGGCATCAGCGGACTGTACCCGCCATGGGCCAGGCCCTTGCGGCCAACTCCAATGACCCTCGCGGTTGCACCCTGCGTGTTCCACTATGGAGGTAAGCGTCCCGGGCCAGCTGGGAGCAGGCCATCATCTGCAATTGAAGCTGGCAGACATGGTACACAAATTGCAGCAGCTTGGACCCACTGAACCTGCCCCAGGGGGCTATATGAGTGTGGGAGTGTGACCGGCATTACCACAGCTACCTGGGACTGCAGCCTGGCATCCCTCAACAACACCTGCTGCTGCCACCTGTCCACCTTCACGTCGATGACGCTGAGGATATGTCCAGGTCCACTCACCAGCGAGGAGCTGGAGATCCTGGATTCCGAGCTCGACGCACACTGCACATGGCTATTCCTTGCGAAAGTTGTGTGTGAGAGACAACTGCAGTGTGTGTGGGAGTGCATGTGGGGGACACACATGCACTGCTCACCATGCTGACTGCAGGTGGCAGGGGTATGTGAGCTCTCGGGCGCTTTGACATGTCTGTCCCTCCCGAGTGGTGGTACATGGCAACTTCATGTCAGACATCCAGTGACACAGACAATTGGCAATGCAGGTCTCAGTGCACTTTTTGCTCGTGTGAATGTCAGGCTGGGGCCATGCTGCCCTTCTCAGTCCCAGCAGGCCTGGCCTGCACATTGACTGCACAATGCCAGTAGGTGACAACACAGACTGCCTAGTGGGTTACACGTGTCTCCTGTTCAGGACCCTCCGGATAAGCGCAAATTCAGCCCTGTCGATTGGACACACCATGCCTCGTGATAGGGATGTGTGTGAGTTAGTGGCACTGAATGTGACCTCCGTTGCGGGGTGGGCCATGCACAGGGCGAGTACGTTGATTGTTGCGCAGTGTTGGTCACAGTAGGTACACCCACACAGATGTGTTGTCTTGTGATCTTTTGCTAGGTCCGCCTGACAATGGACAGTAGATGTGGGCAGACTACACATTGCTCGATGTGCTGTCTATATGCATGTGCCTTCACACCAGGCACAGCTGCCCCTGCACATGTGACCCCTGCTGCCCTCAGTGCTGGGTCTGTTGAGCTGATGCGCCATCTGTGCGTGGGGCAGACAGCTCTCCTCACTTCCGTCATTGCCCATGACATCACTTTGCCGCAGGTGACATGGATCATGGAGGGCCCACAAGTACGCGTGGGTGGACTACACAAGACTGTCCGATGGTTGTCACACCCAGTCAGTGCTTCGAATGGGAAGGATGTGGTGCTGGTACTCATTTATATGTGTCGAGTGGGCGGGTCTAGGTGCGGGGCTACATGCAAGACATGGGAAGTTCATCGGCTTATCTACTAGTTGCAATACACACGAGACACGTCTTTTTATGACCACATCAGGGTCATTCCTTAAACTAACTGGAAGTCAGACAGTCATATGTTACCCTGTACTCATGGCCTCCCCTCGCTCACCCAAATATGCGTTTACACCTGAGAAGCCAGCGCATGCACAAGCAGCTCCAAGCTCGCCCCAGAGAGGCCAAGGAGTGTATGTGTGGGTCCAGTTGAACAAGTGGTCTGTCTCGCGGTATAATAAGTGGCGGGATGCCGTACACCTGCGTGGTGACCCGAGTCGAGACCCGGGCAACATTGACAATGCATGACAGGCTCCGCAATCCGGATACACCACCTGCAACACACAGAGGCTGTAGCTGCCCTAGCGGCCCAGGCCGCGTCCAACTGGAGCTCATGGACCCACACATTCACTCTTTGGCCTCTCTGGGGTGAGCTTGGAGCTGCTTGTGCACGCGCTGGCTTCTCTGTTGCAATGGCATGTAACGTGTGTGGGAAAATAGGCAATGAGTGAGATGGTGCGAGCCACCTTCCGTGACGTCACTCCTGCTCGTGATGTGTGCGTCACCCCACTACTTCCATTTGACTTGTGCCATACTACATATTGAGGATGTGTTGCCTGCGTGATGTGACCAGGAGGAGCACGCCATGACCTCTCACCCACCATGCTCCACTGCCATCCCGTGCCCTGGATTGCCTGTGCAGGTGGACAATGTTGGGGATACACCTGGTCGACAGGGGATGTGAGTGCCTTGGCAAGGGCCTGGCGGACGCACAGCAGTATCCAGCATGTCCACAGAGGGTGGGCTGACGTCTACACCTGATGCGCATTGATCGTGTGCCCGCCTGTTGTGCACACACGAGTTCACATTCATCCCCAGACAGGTGGTCTTTACAAATTCCCAGGAGAGCGGTGATGTACTGCTCCGGAATCCTCCCAACACAGCGTGTTTCAACATTGCATGTGCGCACCTACCCGTCACACCCACCCACCTGAGCCAAGCGTAACTCCCGCTTCACATGACACATGTGTGTCTTCCACAGTTGTGCTATTCATTTGCGTTGACATCCAATGACAGTGGACTACATGGTCATCTCACGACTGCCGTGTACTTCACACACTCTCATCCTCTCTCATTCGTACTCGTGGAATGAATAAGCAGAGACACATATTTACTTCAAGCCATGTATTAGGACTTATGTCCTCTGTGATGCAGTATAGTGGACACTACTGGCAGCGAAATGCATGTGGAGGATATACTTAGCATGATTACACATAGCATAGGGTGTAGGGGTACATGTGATTAGTTGTTGACTGTGGGATGTGGGCTTCAGAGTTACAACTGCTTAGCCGTTGCTGTGCTAATATGCATTTGCTAATTACTGTGGAGCTGCTGACTTTGACACAGACAGTATACATTTTGCCTACCAGACCGATTGACATCATGGGCACAGTACATCTCAGTTCCATGTTAGAGGTTTACTGCTATAGTTACTCATACACACGTGCGTGAGGGGTGTCATCAGGGCATGGGCCTACGTGCATGCAACGGCGTCCCACTTGTTGTTGCAATGTGGTGGCTACTGGACATGACACAGTCACTGGGGTCCTGTTGTAGGGGGATGCACTTGTTGTCCATGCAAAAGTCCTGGCACGGAAGTTCAAAGGGAGGTGAGGTGACAGCTCTCACATACTACAGCCGACCGATTACTGTCCACTAACCGGTGCATATGTTCATGGGCGCAGGATACATATTATGGCATAGTTGTACGTGCAGTGTTGTCCATGTGGTTGCCATTCACAAATCCAATGCCTCTGCCTCCCCCTGTTCATGCAGAGTTACTGGATGTGATGAGGAACAGAGTGCATGTCCCGAAAATATCCGATATCATGGCAGTGTAGTTAATGGTGTGGTGTTAGTTGCAGGTTGTATGGTATAGTTGTTGTACTGGTAACTGCTCAGTCCGTGCGGAGCCAAGCATGGAGTACGGTGTAGGACATCATTGTTCAATTGGGGGTATTGCGTCGGGGTCCGACGCAATTGACAGGTTGTCAGGTATGCGATACCTTCCAGCAGGGCTTCCATGGCATTGGTGGTATACATGGATGCCATCCAATGAAGCGGATGGTGGCTGTCAAGGTGTTGGTCGTAAGTTGTCCCTTGTAGGAGCCTGATGGGACATGTTGGATGACATTCGATGAAACTGTGATCCAGAATACGTTGTGTGGAGGCACAGTGGTCCCATTGCAGTGTGGGTCCGATTGCAGCCACATACGCCATGCCCCCATAGGCTGAACAGATCCTGTCATGGACGTCCAGGGGTTGAACAGTTGTACCAGGTCCGCCATTGGACATGCCGGGTTGGAGAGACATAAATCCACAGGACAGTGGAAGGGACACCTCCGACAGTAGAAGACGGGGATGACGCAGCTGAACAATGCGATGCGGTAAGTTAGTCGGTAACTTACGTTCAGCAGAGCCAGATTTTCACATCCCAATATCTGTATCAGGTTATGTTTGTACACCTTCATCTGTCCGGCGTAGTTGGGTAGGTGTGGTGCAAGTGCCATTTTGCTGCAGGGCGATGTGATGGCGTGCTCCGGCTGTCTGTGCAGTCTGCAGAGTGCAACCTCCGACGTTGCTGGGAATTCTGTAATGGTCGTAGGGAGGCAGGACTTGGGTTATAGTAGCTTGTGCAGAGGACACGGGCCCTCATCCCACATGCTTCTATGAATGGTCAAGGTCAGTAGTGTCTGACTCCTTCCAGATAACTTGCATGTGAACCACATGGGGGAGTGGTATTATTTCTTTTTTCCGTTCGAAATGTTCTTTCGTGTTATGCGCTATCTGCCCAGTGGACGGTTCCCTCTGCATGCCTGTATTGGGCTTTTTTGGGGATAATGACTGTATTGTCCTGCTTGAATGGTTGAGCTGTGGTTTCGGTGTGGGTATGGAAGGCCATTCAGTGCTATCTCCTCTCCCGTGTGTGGGCGGCACGCTGCGTTTCCGCTATACGTTGGGCCTTGTGTGTGGTTGTTATAATTGGAGCCACCTGTTGTCGGTCCCGGGATCTTTGATGTTACGTATTGCATGTCTTGGTATTGGGTGCAGGAGTGGTATCGGTGTTTCTGTGTGGTACTGGCGTACCTTTTGCCGACGGGGTCCATATTCTGCTGGGTGATATTGCCGCCGCTGTGTGCTTCGCCATGTTTTGCACACAGGGGTGTGTCCTAATTTGGCGTGACATCACTGACATGTTCGGGTCAGTTGTGTGACGTCAGGTTGGCAACTGTGAGTGCCGGTTGGGGACATGACTGTGGCAGGTCTGTCACGTGACATGTGCGTTCAGGGTGGGGCTGGTGTGTGGTGTTTGTTGTGCCCTGTGTTGTTTGTGTGTGGCGCATACATGGCGCTGTCGTTGGGCTCTGCGTTGTGCGCATGTGTGGCTGCGTCTTCGCCGCTGCGCTGCGGGGGCCGTGACGGAGGCGTTAGTTCCTGGTCCCAGGTAGTATGTGCCCGGTTGTTACGAGTTGTTTCAATTTGCCCGGTGTGACATTTGTGGGTGCAGTGGTGGATGTGTCGTGTACACGCAGGGGTGTCTGGGGGGGGGCATGTACAGTTCTTCTGCCCTTGCACGGTGTGCGGTGTTTGCGTGCCCTTGTTGTGTGTCTGCCTACCTGCGTCTCCGCGGTGCGTTGACTCCTAGGTTCTGCATCAAGTAGAGCATGGGGAGGGCCTGCAGTGCTGGATTCATGCTCAGGGGGTCCGCCTCTTTGGTGTCCGTACTCAGCGATCGAGTTTCCGCCTTGGTTTCTCGTGCGGTGTCTCTTAGCCGTGGGAGCTGTTTGTTTGCGGCATCGTAATTTGTACACCGGGCGGTACGTGATTTCGTCGGACGGTGTGTGTCCATTGGGCCGCGCCGCTACGTTAATGGGCGCACTTTGATGGCGGACGGCGTCGCTGGCTTACGGGCGGTGTTTGGCTGACTTTTCACATCCTATTTGGGCGGGCGTGTGGGCCGCGGCAGGCGGACGGTAGCTGGTGGTTTTTACATCCGTCAGCACGGCGGTGGTGCTACCACCCGACATTCTAATGGGCCCCTTAGATGTGTGTTGTGAAATGTGTGGTGTTATATGGTAGGAAATAAAGAATATTTATTTTATGTAACAATTAATGTTTTTGATTATAATTAATTTATAATAAATATAGTTATTTGTTTGTAATTGTTTTTTAATTTTTATAAAATAATGTTTGTTGGTAATATTTAGATTTTTGTAACATTATAACATGTTTCTATTTTTTGTTAATTATTTTTGTTTTAACAATTTTTGTATTGTAGTTGACCTTTTGTTTATTTTTATTTTTTTATTGACTTTATTGAGAATATTAATTTTAACCCTCTGCTATCCAACACTTTCCCTACTGTTGCACTCACTGGAGTGGGAATAGTAATTTTTACCCCTCCGCTATACAACACTTTCCCTACTGTTGCACTCACTGTAGTGGGAACAGTAATTTTACCCTCCACCATCCAACACTTTCCCTACTGTTGCTCTCACTGGAGTGGGAATAGTAATTTTTACCCCTCCGCTATCCAACACTTTCCCTACTTTTGCACTCACTGGAGTGGGAATAGTAATTTTTACCCCTATGCTATCCAACACTTTCCCTACTGTTGCACTCACTGGAGTGGGAATAGTAATTTTTTCACCTCCGCTATCCAACACTTTCCCTACTGTTGCACTCACTGGAGTGGGAATAGTAGTTTTTACCCCTTCGCTATCCAACACTTTCCCTTCTGTTGCACTCACTGGAGTGGGAATAGTAATTTTTACCCCTACGCTATCCAAAACTTTTCTTACTGTTGCACTCAATGGAGTGCAAATTGTAAGTTTAATTTTTTTTTATATTAATATTTTAATTTACAATATGTTTTTTAAATTAGATTTTGTGTTATAGGTATATGTATATTTATATATATTTATTTGTTAATTTATATATATTTATAACATTTTAAAATAAATAAAGTTATTAGTTTATTAATTGTTTTAAAGTAAATATACATTTATATATTACATTTTATATATGTACATTTAATTTTTTTAATTAAATGTATTTATTATATTTGTTTCAATGTACATTACATCTAAATATTTGTTTTAAGTTAATTTTATTATTTAATTTATTGAACATAATTTTTTTATATATAAAAAATCGATATTTTGTACATCGATATTTTTACATCTATATTTTTTTTCTCGATATTTTTGTATTTAACATTTTAAAGATAGGATGTCGATATTGTGGATGTCGATATTTGTGTGTCGATATTTGTGTATGGGGATATTTTTGTGTTCGATATTATGTCAGTGATCCGGACCCTAGTGCACGAGACTGACAGGACCAACATCGGGACCCTCAAACTGTGCCCTCACTGCCACGTCCTTCAGCATGCCATCTCTTGACATTCACCAGAAAGGTCAGGGCAGAGTTAAATTTCACAAACATGCACTTTTTGTTCAAGTTGACTCTTGCTGGGTACAACAATAAGAATTCTGACCTTAGCTGAACCAATTCCATTCTCTCAGACCTAGCATGTCCCACCTTTTTGCCTGTGCTTTTCTGCTGAATCCTGTACAGCCAGTAACTGCTGGACGCAGAGCATAGCTAGAGCCGGTGGGAGGGTAGAACATGAACCCCATGTGGGAAGATTGATCACCTCTCAGACCATCACTGGAATTTGTGCTTTCTTTGCCATCACCTCAAAATTCATAAAACCTCATATCAAATTGAACCATTTCTCACCTTCTATATGAGTAAGCTTAAAAGCCGAGCTTTTTAAAACGGTGTTGGCAAGTAAAACTGAGCAATACACAATTCGGTTTATAGCTCTGGGAGAGACAGGTTTCTCCCTAAGAAATTTTAGGGAACACTGGTGAATGGTGCACTTTCATGCATACTGGGCCAGAAACAAAGCTTAAAACAATAGGATTTAACCACACTTGTATGTGGGACTTGTACTTTTTCTCCAAATATTACTTTAAAAAAATCATAGTACATTTAATGCGCTCAGGTGGCAGCAACAGTGATCAGTAGATGGTAGGGTTTGTGGAAAAGGCAGAGTAAGAATGAATGTTCTTCAAAACAAGAAATTATATAATAGTTCTGTGTCCCTGCAAGGAGCTAAGCCCTGGGGTGTATTCACTCACATGCAAGGTAACAAAATAATTCTGGTATTCCTTGATTCCTGATTGACTCTGACCCAGCTATTCAGAGATACTCCCAGTTTCACCATAAATCATCAGTAAGTAAGGTTGCCACCATGTCAGTATTTGGCCGGTTGGTCTGTATTTTCATATCCAGACTTGTAAAACAATTGAAAAGTATTTTTTCCACTTTGTGATATAAATTTAAAACGTCAACTACTTGACAACATCACTTCAAAGTGCTTATTTCTCAAGTAATTTGTAAACCAAACAGAGAGAATTTCCATGTTGAAAATTAATGCAGTAATTGTACAGTATTTTATATTCAAGCAGCAGCTTGTCACCCTTTTAGACAATGATATCGGGAAAGAATGCCCGGTATTTGTCTTTAAAAAGTGGCAGCATTTGTTGAAAGCTGTGCATTGTCTCATTGTTATATCTGCTATGGTAACTACGGCGTTGTTTGTTCCAATAACTCCAATACAAACGACTTAAAACTAAAAAGTGGCAGCCCTATCCATTAGTAGGGTACAGAGTAAACTCTTGACAGGGAAAGGTTGTGGGTGCAAAACCGTACCCCAAAATCTAAGACACCCCAAAATTGAGTACCCAGTACATTAAATAAATGAGAACACTCATTAATTGAGTTCTAGATCAATGAAAAGTTAAAGGGTTTTATTACAAAAATCTCAAAATCAAGCAGTACAGAATCAATGCCATGGAGGCGCTCAAAATGCAGAGTTATACGGAGAAGGCAAATCAGGCAGCATCCCTAGTAGAATAGGAAAGTCTTCTCAAAATCTGGCTCACCCCCAAATTTAAGGGGTTCTTAGACACAACTCTTGCATGTCAAATTAGTAAAACAGCACAATCATCATGATTTGCACAAGAGTATCAACTCTTTAGCAAATCAGAACATAAATAATAATACGCATCATTCTAATTTTAAGTAATTATTCCACATCCACTATCAATCAATCAATCAATCAGGGAATTGTAAGCACGCTACTCACCCGTGAGGGTCTCAAGGCGCTGGGGGGGGAGGGGGATACGCAGCTCTGTTTAGCCGAAGAGCCAGGTCTTGAGAGTCTTCCTGAAGATGTTCAGGGAGGAGGCGCGTCTGATGTCTGCCGGTAGCTCGTTCCAGGTCTTGGCCGCGATGTGTGAGAAGGATCTTCCACCTGCTCTGGCTCTGTGGATGCGAGGAGTTTCGGACAGTACGAGGTTGGAGGATCGGAGATTTCTTTTGGGTACGTGGAAGTTGATTCTGTCGTTGAGGTATTTGGGTCCGTTGTTGTGTAGGCACTTGTAGGCGTGAGTGAGGATCTTGAAGGTGATTCTTTTCTCCACGGGGAGCCAGTGGAGTCTCCGCAGGTGTTGGCTGATGTGTTCGTGCCGGGGGATGCCTAGGACGAGTCTGGCGGCGGAGTTCTGTAGTGTCTGGAGTTTGCGGAGTAGGGACATGTTGATGCCGGCGTAGAGTGCGTTTCCGTAGTCCAGTCTGCTGGTGATGAGTCCGTGGGTGACTGTCTTCCTTGATTCTAGGGGGATCCATTTGAAGGTCTTGCGAAGGATCCGGAGGGTGTTGAAGCAGCTGGAGGTGACGGCATTGACCTGTCGGTTCATGGTGAGATTTGAGTCGAGTACGATACCGAGGTTCTTGGCGTGGTCTGAGGGGGTAGGTGGGCTTCCGAGGGCGGTCGGCCACCAGGTGTTGTCCCATGCTGAGGGGGTGGTTCCAAGGACGAGGACTTCTGTCTTCTCGGCGTTAAGCTTCAGACAGCTGTTGGTCATCCAGACTGCGACGTCTTGCATTCCTTTCTGGAAGTTGAGTTTGGCGGTGGTGGGGTCTTTGGTGAGGGAGATGATGAGCTGGGTGTCATCGGTGTAGGATACGATGCTGAGGCCGTGTCTTCGGACGATGGCTGTGAGGGGGGCCATGTAGATATTGAAGAGGGTGGGGCTCAGTGATGACCCCTGTGGAACTCCGCAGGTGATTTTCGTGGGATCGGAGAGGAAGGGTGGTAGTCTAATCCTTTGGCTTCTTCCGGTGAGGAAGGATTGGATCCTGTCCCGGGCTGTTCCTTGTATGCCGGCGTTGTGTAGTCTGGCGACTAGTGTGTGGTGGGAGATGGTGTCGAAAGCCGCTGACAGGTCGAGTAGGATGAGGGCTGGGGAGTGGCCCTGGTCCAGGAGGGTGCGGATGTCGTCTGTGGTGGCGAGTAGGGCGGTCTCGGTGCTGTGTCATCTCAAGATGTTTTAACAAAATATGAAACATTCAACAATGAAACTTTCAGCAGATGAATAGGACTAGTGATCACAGTGGAACCACAACTGTAGAACCTTGGATTTGAAACTAGTCTTAGTTCATCGAAGGCTACACAATTATAATAGTGACAATAAACCATTACATGTCAGCTGGACTTTGCTCTGCAAACCCTATGGGGAGAGGATGTATGCGAGGGAAGCAGGAGTGAGTGACAGAGACTGCATCCATCTTGTCTAAAATGGCATTTTACATGGAAATGTGGCGTAACTAAAAAACATTAATAGACACATATCTACACATCCTATGAGGCTTGTTTCAATTGTAGTTATGTAAATGAATCATATACTTATAAAATCTTTTATGAAAAAACATTATTAGATATTATTGCCACATAAAATATAAAATTGAAAAACACTTTAACAAGGTCTGTCCCTCACCGTCATTCAGGGAGCTCCATTCTTGGCAAATGAGGTGAAAGGCAGAGAGCTCGGACTCTAGGTCCATATGGAACATTCACAAAGCAGATAATAATGGTGTTTGACTTGTGAACAAGTACTGTGTGGGCCTGTGGGGGCTCTGGGGAGGAGGATCAGGCTGTCCTGCCTCACCTTTAGAACCGTGCCTGAGTGCACAAAAAATGGACAGGGACCAAACTGGAGTGGTAGGCCTCACTTGTGAGGGGAAACATTCATGTAAGAAAAGATATAGTTAACATATGACGTGCGGGAAGGCTCTAAGGCCAACAGGAGTGTATCAAGATGGGGCAGTATGGCCATGGTGTCACCAACGCACTACAAGGTTGAGAGAGTGAGGCAAAGTGTGGCTTTGCTAGAGCATGATGAACAAGAGGAGACAGATGGAGCACTGTCCCCATCAATGGTTGGGGATCATGAGACAGAGTGGGGCCTTCCCTGAGTGAGGGGTTTGGGAAAGAAAGCTGGGTCGTAGCCCCATTTAGTGGAAAAAACATGTAACCGTTGTATCGTGGCAGGTTGGTACTGAGAAAGAAGAAGAGAGAGAACCACATGACTTCCTTCGAGCAGCAGAACGCAAAGGGTGGCGAGAGAGGCAAGACCACCGACTTTGTAGGAAAGGTGGCCATCATAGAGATTTAAGAATCTTGTAAAGTCATTACATACCGATGTGAGGATGAGAAAGTGTTATGAAATGTGCACTAGCAGGGTGTATACTGTAAAGGGGAATGATGTTATAGCAAGGCTAACGTTGACAGAATCAGGGTTGGAGAGTCTTAAAGGGGTTAATAGGGGGCAACCTCTGAAAGAAGGTTAGAAATTTCCTTGCCAGACAATGACAGAAAGAGGGTGAGGGAGAGGAGTGGTCACCCTTAAACAGGGGGAAGAGGAAAGATCATCCAAGTGACTGAAGAGACAATTTCCAGCAGTCTGGGAGACAGTCGGGTGGTAGACAGAGACTTAAGGTCAATGTGGGCAAGGCTGTCCCAGGAGATAAAATGTGACTGTTCTTGAGTCCCAAGAGTCGTGGTGGGAAACCTGGGAGAAGGGAGGATGTGGGAAGGCGAACAATGCAGTGGGTACTGTAGGAAGGTGGAATCTGACTGCATGGTTGCCCCCACTTTTTTCCTGGTGTTTTGCTGGTTTTTTACTTAGTTTGGCTGGGATCCTGCTATTCAGGACCCCAGCCTATCTACTTACTCCCTAAATTGGTTGTTCATGTACTTTAGGTACACTCCAGATTGGATTCTGGGGTACCCTTATAAGTCCCTAGTATATGGTATACTATGTACCCAGGGCATAGGTACCCCAGAGGCCTCCCAGGGGCTGCAGCATGTATTATGCCACCCCTGAGAGGCCATTCAAAATGACACAACATGTCTGCTACTGCAGCCTGTGTAAGGTGGTGCATTCACCCCTTACTTAGATATAGGTTCACTATATCTATCCTAATCACTGCACATATAAGCCTATCAGTCACCCCTATGGCAGGCCTTATCAATCCTGAAGGCAGGGTGCTGGGTTTTATATGAGAGGGTGCCCATGCATGAGCAGAGCCCCTCTGCAGCCTTCGGAACCACTATTCCGGGGTTGTCTGTGATGCAGTCAACCATGTACTCTTAAGTGCATTATAACCTCGCGGTAAATGCTAACTTTAAAACGACTGCAAGGAATTATGTCGTGTTTGGTGTCAAACACCTTGGAATCATACCTCCACACCAGTAACTGGTGTGGGAGGTATGATTCCTCCCTCCTAGAGGGAGAAATATGACAGCACCGGTACACCCGGTACCAGCTTCACAGAGCCCTGGCATCACAAAATGGATGCTGCCAGCCACAGACACGAATCTGCCCTCCTGCTGCTGGACGAAACTCCGGCAGGGGAAGGCTTGACAATAGGTTTCCTGTTACAGGGAGGTGTGACCACCTCCCAGACAGGCTTTAGTGTATTGGGGCTGGGTGGGTGCACTCTCAGAGTGCTTTGATGTCTGCACTGGGGGCACATTTGGTGTCCCTGTGCATAGTCCAGCTCAAACCGGTTGCAGGGGCTATCAGCCCCTGCTCTGCGCGAAACTGGACAAAGGACATGGGTGTAGCCACCCCTCTGTCCTGACCCTCCCATAGGTGGGTCCCCAGAGTTTGTCCCACCCCTTCCTTGGGTATAAAGTAGGAACCCTCACTACAGGACTTTAGATATTACCTGGACTAAACTCTGCCTCAGAAACCAAGTAACCTTCGACGATCTACGCTTTGCTGGACGACTGAAGAATCTCCCTTGGAGTAAAGGAGTTACTCCCCTGCAAAGCAGGCACCTCAACGCATCTGACCGGTTTGCATCTACGCAGCTCCCGATGGACTCCGAAGATTTTGCAACACAGGAGGTGGGGGCCCAAGCTTCCCTGAGGCCGACTAGTGCTCTCAGCAAACCTGAGAACCGCAGCCCTCGTGGGGACCGTGCAACCCAAACCCCTGGACACCGTGCACATTTGCAGCAGCATACGCTTTTAGGCAATCCCTGAGGCTGTGCTTTAGGCTACTTGTAGTCCAAGCCCTGAGCAGTGTTTCCACCAAAGATTACTGGCCTACACTCCACGAGTGGTCCGTGGGCTGGTATTGTGTGATTCCTCTTGAGGCCCCTTCACAATCCCTGGTCCGTTGACCTGTGGGTCCCTGAGAAGGCAACTTTAACTTTCAGTGGGCTTTCCTGGTTGCTCCAGACGTGTTCTGACTCTCCATTGCTTGGGGAGTTCCCAAGACCTTGCTGGTCCTCTCAGAAGCATCTTTTCTCTGACCGCGTGGGTTGCAGTTGCCAAGGCTTGTTGGTCTCCAATCCGGAAACTGACCCCCCAGCACTCGACATCCTTTGTGGGGCAGCTCACCTGTGGAATCTGGTCATCGTCGACGTCTCCTGGTCCCCGGGGCTGCAGAGTCAAGCTTCACCTCTTCGCACCTGAAGCACCCGACATCGGTGGGCATTCGATTGCTCCACTCCTGGTCACGTGAATTGACTCAGACTTTGTCCCCTCTGCTTTTAGGTTCTTCTCATCTCCGATCCAGGCTTGGGTCACACCGGACACTTTTCTTCTCCATGGCAGCAGCACTTCTTCGCATCATGCCATTGAAAACGACGAGGGTTTCCGACACCACGTGACCCCTATGCACCCGGCTTCCCTGGGCTAGGTAACATGGGTACCTCGGTTCTCACAAGGGTGCTGGCCTTAGAACCTTCTAAGTTTAACTGGGTTTGCTTGAAGTCCTCTCCGAAGTGTCCTTAAACTCTAAAATTCCAACTGCGACTTTCCCATAGAGTTGTATGGAGCTCGCTTCTGTGTTCCCACACTGCACCCGTCCCCTGTGTCACTACCTTGGGTGGTTCCTTGGGGTCCCAGCGATTCTACGTGCTCTAGGCACTGTGTCTAGTCAAGTCGGGGTTGTTATACCACTTTCTTAATATATGGTTTGGTCTCCCCCTGGAGCCCACTGTGTATTGTGCTATTTACTGTTGTTCTAGTACTGTAATATTGTGTGCCTTGTTCTCTAATCTCATAAAGAGGTTAGTAGAGAGTGTTTAGTAATAAATACATATATTTTATATATACCTGGTGTGCTTCTCCTTTCATTTGGTCATTCAAGAGGTTATATACTGGTAAAACAAGCTGCTTTACATTACTTCAAGACTTAGCCTGAAGGCTGCTCTCCACAGCTACCACTAGGATAGCTTTCTATAAAGGTTGTCTTTAACCTAATCATCAATAAGGGTCGTTTGGACTGGTGCAAGGTGCCCACTTTAATTAGTGGACAGCATATACCAGGCCAACTTCTCACAGGCACCACACTCATAACTGAGAGCATTGTGGCAACCCCACTGCAAAAATATGAGAATGTATGGTGAGACACCTGAAACAAATACCTGGGGAAGAGAACAGAGAGCTTAGGAAAGTCAAAAGAGATGAGATTTTCTCAAAGGGTGACAGGGTACTAACCAGATGTCAGAGACTGTTAACGGTGTCAAGGGTAAGTGGTTACCCTGAGCCACAACAGTAAACCTGGCGATATTACCAGAAGGTGGACAAGAACAGCTTCAGTACACAGAAGACATAGGGGCTCATTACGATAGCGGTGAATCCGCCACCGGCAGCCTGCCGGTGGCGCATTCACCGCCAAATTTCAGCCATTCTCCACCTGCCATATTATGATGGCAGGCGGTTTGCTGGCGGACAGGAATTCCGTCAACCATGGGTCCACCACAGGCAATCATTCCGATTGCCTGGCGGACCCGGAAAGCATACCCAGGATGGTGGCGGTGCCTAGCAGGATGCTTCATCTCTGCCAGCGGTGGATGGCGGTTCAACCGCCATTCACAGGCTGGCGGAAATTGATTTCGGGGGCCCGTTGCGGGCCCCCCTTGTATTGGGGGGAGGTGTGGGTGCACTGGGGGGGTACCCATGGTACCATTTCCCTGCACCATGTGGCAGGCACCGCATGGTGCCTGCAACGTAGTGCAGGGAAATGCAAGACCTTCATGTTTACCATTGCGGAGGGTGCTGCAGCCTGCAGCACCCGCCGCAATGGTAAACATGCCCAATGCGACCGCAACTGTGGCGGTCGCATTGTAATTCCATGGTCGTGACCGCCGCCATATAGGCGGACGGTCCCAATTCCCGTGACGATGGCGGACGGACTCAAGTCCGTCCGCCATCGTAATGAGCCCCATAGTTTGGGGTCTAAAGGGGGAGAAAGGGTCACTTACAGAGGAATGTGAGGGAATTCAAGCAGGCAACATGTACAAAACACTCCTGCAAGTTCAAGCTCAAAATGGGGTTGGTGACACCATCAGTTTCAGTGCAACAGAGTACAATAGGATAGTCACCCAAGGCGAGGAAGAGGAAGGAGGGATGGGGAAGGGGTTGTGGCAAACGCTCATACTCTGATCTGGCTGAACATAGTAGTTATGGGGTGGCCAAGCTCTCTCAACATGAAGGTGGCTATAGAGAATATAAAATCTTTGAGCAAAGCTCTTCTATTAACATCCTAGGAACTAAAAGGGTGACGCTGGCCCCTGAACCTGAAGTCAGTCAAAGTCCAAGAGGCAGTGGAAGGAAAAAACTCGAGGAAGAGATTCAAGAAGTTGGGAGCATGGTGGACATTTATATTTAGTTGCTGTTACCCATTTGCATTGTACCGTAGAAAGAGTCTGGAGTAATAGACTTGAAACATTTCTTGGCTGAAGGCACATTGTTACATGACTACATTAAGCAACGAAGTGTGTCTAGTGACATATTCTGATTTGGCAGTGGCATTGAAAATGCAAAAACTGATTAAACAAATCTGCATTTCCATTACCACCAGTTAACCCAGAAGTCTTGTTTGCAGGCATTGAGTTTGAAGGACATATATTCATGGACAAAGAAATGCAGGTGGGATGAGGCTTGACATGTGCAGCCTTGAGAGGTTTAGCCCGTCCTTCCCAAGGCCAGTAATAAAATGCTGCTTTACTTAGATGGTTTCCAGTTTAAGCAGGAGAGAAAGGTGAATGTAAGACCTGGTTCTGCTGCCTTGAAAGAATGGCAGATTATCTTGGCGAAATATACAAAGTTGGTGGTGAGTTATAGGATAAATGGCGCTCTTAGGTCTATCACATTTGTATTTCAACTGATACACAAATCTGGCACGGTGCACTGGGTAGGGGAAAACCACCAGATCCCCAAGTTTGTGGTAAAAGAACCACTACGTTGCAAAACAAGTCCTACAAATCAAATTTAAAAATCCATAAACTCACACGTGTCACCAAAAAGTCACTCTGAGAATGTTTTAACGAAAACAAGTACGTACGAACAAGCATTTGTTTATGTATCTCCTTAGCCCTGAAGACGTTGCGGGGTATTCCCTTGTAAAAGCAACGAAACACGTGTTGCCTAAGAAAACTGAATGGTGAAGTACAGAACCAACTTCACTTATGGATCAACTTGAATTAAAGACTTCGGAATATACAAGACAAGCATTACTGTGATATATAGACACGAAATTGTGTGTGTTATTTCTTAAACGTGTGCATAGGACTTCTTTATCTTGGCGTAATGTTCGCTCCTCATAAAACAGAAGAAGGTCCGGCTACAATGGCGAGATTTCTCGAGATTTCACTGGGCTATGTTTGGTTCAAAATGAGAAGCCTGAGAGAATGTTTACAGAAATGTAGGGTGACAAGTAAATGGGGATGTGCATTGAGACTCAGACAGAAAGCCTTCAGGCCGCTAGGCTTTGTATAAAGATTGGAGGATATTGACAGGGCATTGTGCAGGTAAAGGCGAAGTCAACGAAAGAGACAAGAAAACTCCATCACAAAATCGTGGTCACGAACAAGGCCACGGAGGAGAAAGGGGAGTGGCAGGCATTCTGGAAAGGTCTCGTGATGAGTATATATCTTCCACCTGCCTGATTGACATGGACAATTCAGACATGTCATGGTCAGGTGGTTTTATTCTATGAAGGGATGCTGCAGCGTGGAAGAATGGCCTCCATCTTTGAGAGCAAGCAATCACAAAGGTGAATTTGAAGGGACGTTTTATCAGCATGAAAACAGCAAGCATTTAAAAAGGAAACATAGCTTTGGAGTATTTAGGAAATACAGAAATGCAAGTGGGAAAGACATGGATGACGTCCCCATTGCAAATGTATCAAAATTAATCTCATTCTGCTTCATTAAATTTGATTCCGAAAACTAATAATTGTAAAGCTTTCAATAAATGCAGATTTGAATACTGTATTTTACTGTATATAACTTTACTGTGTGATTACTTAAAATCTTTACAAAACATGTATGCATAAAAATACATTGTTTTAAAAATGAACAACATAACCATTTCAGTCCCCCAACCATATATATTAAGGAAATTGTTAGAGGGGTGCGGCCATTGCTAAGAGAGAGTTCCAGTCCTGCTGTTGAAACAGTGTGGCACGTGGGGTCAGACCAATCCATGCATATAAGTAATGTAGGGAAACAAGGGTCCCCGGGCCCCTATGGTGCTCCGGAATGCAGAGGCAGAGACCGAATGGCATACACAGAGAGTGTCAGGGGACACCCCATAGCTAAGGACGTAAGATCGAAAGTCAGGGCTCTCCAATAGTTGTCTTCAAGGTAGAAAGAATGTTATCCCAGATCTTCAATAGATTGTGACATAAAAACCGTGGTGTCAGTGAAACAGAGCCAGAGCCTTCGGACATCTGATTATCGCCAGATATGTTAAAGTCCGAAGAAAGCAAGTATGGGGTCGCCGATAGTCTTTGCAAAGAGGCCGCCGTTGCCACCACCTCTTGTCACTCCTTCTGGCTCTGGGCAAATCTGGGAGGTCCGCCCCTCAGCCCCCGTTGACACAGTCTCGGGACAGTGGCTGAGACCTGATTCATTCAGGTAACACTCAGGGCACAAGTCCTAAAAAAAGAAGTGGGGGGACTAACCTAGTTAATCAGTATGCGCGTGGCATCGCAGCGCGTGGCATCGCAGCGTGTGACATCACGGCGCGTGACATCACAGGAACTGGCAATTTCAAGAAGTGATACCAGATCTTAAGCCCTCACATTTGTTTAGCAGGTGTATCATGAGTACATTTGAGCACATTTCGAGTATACTTGCAAACCCTCCTGATTTAGGCAGAAGATTCACACTTTTGTACGCTACATATAAAGCAATGTTACCTTTTGTCAGCGTTAAGCTTTCTATAGCCATAGTGCTTTAAAAGAAATAGTGATATTTAAATTATTACAACGCCTCCTCAAGGGTAATAAGCGTATATAAATGCAATTTATTTTGTGCAAATACTGGGAAAGATCGACACATCTGACGTTCTTCCCGTGCATACAAATCTCCTAAACAGAGCCTGAACAAAGTGAAAAGCTGCCTCTCTCTAAGTATGTGTGAAGTGCTAACAAGGTGCGAGCCTTTGTTTCCCCTCTGCTGCATTTGCATCAGGTGTGAGGCTCCTGACTGCTGCCAGCCAGGAAACGCCAACAAAAGGAGGCTTGATGACCCCTGAGACTCGGCCTTTGTTATGGCCAAGTATCCCAGCAGGAGTCAGAAATAAGAGAGCCTCGTCCCCGCCTGCACGTTGTTGTGATCGAAAGCAGACAACAACGTGCAGGCGCTGCTGAATGTGTCCCGGTGTTTGGAAATTACACCGGGACGAATTCAGCATCTTTTTTTAGTGGGGCCCAACTTCTTGGCAGTGTGGACGGCATCCTCCCTGTGAAATAAGTGGGGGGATGCCGTCCACCCGCGTGGACCCCCGACTCGTGCCCTGGGTAACAGTAGAAGACGCGGATTGAGAGCGATTAAGTGCCCTTTTGTCTGAGGTTTCCAGCCAGTCCCAAGTTGCCAGTGTGTGAAAAAGTGAGTGTATTGGCCATCTGATATCCGAAATTTGGTAAGGAATAAAAGTGCATATTTGAGGCCTATGTCATGTAATTTATTCTTGACCTGGACAAACGAGGCTCTTTGACATTGGACCACCAGGGTATAGTCTGGAAAGAACATCACTTTTGCATTGGTGTACCTGACAGTGCCCTTCTCACTAGCCACTGATACAATTGCATCTCGGCTGCGATAATTAAGTAGTTTCAACACCTTGGGCCCGGATAGGACACTCGGAGGGGGGGTGTGGTCAGGACTCTATGTGCTCGTTCTATCACAAAATGTGGGGAAAGGGCATCAGGTGCAAGATCCTGTTTCACCCAGCACTCCAAGAAGGCCAGGGAATTGTTTATCTCCGATTCCTCTGGTATGCCTACAATACAGATTTTGTTGCTTTGGAAGTGTCCTTTCGCATCATCTAGTTTACTTTCTTCAATGCAGAATCGTTCCAGGATCGATTTAGTTAGTTTAGTTTGTTTGGCCATGTTGTCGAAGGATGGTTGAAGTTCTTCAATAGCCAGAGTGTTTGTATTAATTCTTTCCAAGAGTTTTTGTTGATTTTTTCGGAGAATCGCCAGTTCATTAGTGAAGGAATCAAATTTGGCCTAAAAGGCTTCTCTGGACTCTGCAATGGCTGCCAGAGTCCCATCGAGTTGATTCAGAGGGGTGCTGGTCTCTGTGCATGGTTCCAGCCCTCCTGAGGGGGGTCCGAATGGTTCCTCTTTGTCGAGGCGTTCATTGGCGGTGGTCAAGGTGTCTGGGTTAAGTGATCAGAGGGGTTCTTGCTCCTTGGCTTTCATGCCCATTTTTGGCTGCCCATGAGAAGAAAGTGTGCGATGCACAGTGTGCCCAGTGGTGGGGATAGGGTGAAATCTGGATGGAGTAAGTGCAACACAGGTAAGTTGGAGACCCGCCACGCCCATGTATCATTTGTATAATCAGACATGGAGACATGATCACTCACACCATATCTAGTCAGGTTTTGCCCCACTGTTATCCTCAGTCAATCAGCAGGCTGGTTACTAGGGAGGCATAAAGTAGTAGGGTCTAGTGCAGCTGGTCCTTACCAATACCTCAGTAGGGCTATCAAGAAAAGAAGCAGGGTGTGAGGTGGAACGATGAGCTCCTTTATTGGGTCCCTCTGTGGTCCTTGAAAAGGAAAGAAAGATGTAGGCCACCTCCTCCGTGAGGCTGCAGATGCAGATAAACCAGTTAATTAAGCTGACCTGGTTCCAACCATCCAGCGCAGTCCACAGCTGGAGCAGGCCCCCTGTCGGTAGCCGATGTGTGTAGGTTTGGTTCAGACATATGACTTAATGCTGCAGCTGCGGGTGGTTCCTGCTGGTCAAGTCAGATCAGATGCCATGTTCAGCTCCCTTGTAACCACACTAACCCCAGGAGCTCCTGGGGGAGGGAACTAGAGGCGCGGGGCGCTAGGTGCAGGCCAGCCTCCAACATAAAATGTTCAACACAAAATGGGGCCGCTCCCAGAATAGTGACCTAGGTGCACAAAGAAGAGGGGTTAAATTGTGAGTGTGGGCATCTCACAAAATGTGAAGGACTGGTCTCACACACCACCTGGTGTCATGCTTTATCATTGACCAGTCCTCACCCTCCAGAAACTCGGTTTGGTGGAGGGCGGGCATACACCTGACGACAGGGATGCACTTCTAAACTAAGTGGGGGCCCGTGGGAAGTGAGTGAGATTTAAAAACCATTATTGTTACCAAATTAGTTTTAATGTGACAGGCAGCTATATGGTATTAAAAACAAGTGAACGGTGCTGTGGGGAGATTACTGTCCCCTCACCGTTGTAGGTGCGGTCGACATGTTTCTGCCGTATGGCCCAATAGAGTCCATGGCATTCATCAGGACCTAAGAAAAGAGGGCTCCGTTCTTACCAACAAGGGATGAGCTAAGTGCATGGATTTCTGTATAGGCCTGGAGTGCCCGATTTACCAAGCTAGAGGTTGCCCTCATAAACGTGTTAAAATATGAAAGGCCTGGGCCGATCATAGATGGATTCAGATAGAACCCTGCCCAGCCAGGCCTTGGCTCCTTGACAAAGAGTTGCTCTCCTATGAGCCTGTATTAGGTTCAGTTTAGGGAGAGGGATGTCTCTTGATTCCTAATTTTGCGGCGGCCCCTTGTTTCGCTGTGGCCGGCATGGATACGTTTTGTGAACTATGGGACATGTGTACACGACTACAGATCGATGTGTGGAACAATAATGCCAATGTAGTTTCTGTAAGCTGTATGCCAGGCTTGGCTTTTGTCTTCCTTTGTTTTATGCAAAATCTAATAAAAAGTTTTTAAAAAAAACATTTTAAAAAATCAAGCCAGGTATAGACTGTGGTCAGTCGACCTAAGGCTTACCAAAATAAATGAGCAGTCATTAATCAAACAATTCTAAACTCCTGTTTTTTTATGTCCATTGGATTTAACTGTGGCATCACTGACATTAGCACTCTCAGAAGGCACGCGTTCATTTTTGTCCTTGACAAAAATTAGGATCGAATTGCCATTTATACACTCTGCAAGTATGCTGTGACTTATGGAAAACTGGGCTTGGGTAGGGCACCAGGTAACAAACGAGTCACCTAAGAAACAATTGTTCTTAAGTGAAATTGGTTTGTTCGCATCGCCGTCCAGAAGCATCGAAAAAGGTCCTTTTTTGTGATTAATCAAGAATAAGATGACGCACAGACTGGCACACTTGATATCACGATGACACCAAAGCCAAGCGCGTGCAGGTATAGGGACAGACCCAACAACGAAAATCCAGAGGTCTCTGCGGTCCCTTTTGTCTGCCACAACGAGTGGGAGAGGTCTGTCTCTAACAACAACTTTACTTTCTTCCAAGAACAGGTTTGACTACTGGAGCCACATTAAGGTGGCTACCTATGTACCCAGGTATACACTGCCTGAATTGAAGGTTTATTTACATATCTGTGTTAGGCGGGCCACAAGGCCTTCAGACAGAGACCACACTACCTTTTTATGGCTTAAATGTGAAGAGGATTTCCCGGGCTATCTTAAATTATTTCTCTCACTCCCTCCACCTTGTTTTGTACTCTAAAGTGGAGGAAAATATTCCAAACATTTAATTCAGGTTGAACCATATGTTTACCTGTCACCAAGGATTAAAAACAATATTATCTCATTATATAAAACTTTTTCATCACATGCAGAGCATACCAATGTAACGTTTAGCGAACGTATAATGTTATATTTGAATACAGAACTAATTATGTACATTATCCCATACATGGTAGGAAGACTGAAAAAATAACTCAATGAAAAGGTAAGGGAATAAACCTCTAAATGACCACAATATTCCAGCAAGTTATTGCCCAATTCCTCTTTTATCAAGAACCTGGAAAGCTGGGTAAACATGCTTCTATCTCATTTTATTGAAGAAAACAATGTGCCCAGTGATTTTCAATCGGTTTGTAGACCTACTTAACACAGAGACAGTGCTCACAACTGCTTCTAACGACATTTGCATGATTTTGGGTGAAGGGAGTTCTGTGGCCCTCTTTCTTTTAGACTTGTTGGCTATGTTTGACACTGCCTTGCACTCTATTTTGTTAACAAAATTCAGATCAATTGGTATTCAGGTCACTGTCCTTGAATGGTTTGAGTCACTCTTGAGGAATAGAACACAGGCTGTGCAGTTGTCCTTATGTTTTTCAAATTTTCAAAAATCATTGTGGAGTCCCACAGGGACCCACTCGCAGTCCCACACTTTTTAACATTTTATGTTTCTCCATTGGTTAAGCTTATTACCTCTTTTGGGTTTCAGTTTTATGGTTACACTGACAATACTCAAATAATTATTAAGATGGAATTAAATCTCAACGATTTGTTAGATCCCTTTAAATGATGTCTGTTAGACTTGGCATCTTTGGCGTGGTTTCCCCTGACTTTTTGCCTCTACCTCCTGTATTTTTGATGCTGTGCTAGATTTCGTTTTTGCTGGCTTAGATGCTTTGGGCACTTTGCCACTGCTGATCAGTGTCAAAGTGCAAGTGCTCCCTCTGTAAATTGTTATTACAATTGGTTCTCCCTGATTGGCATATTTGGTTTACTGGTAAGTCCCTAGTAAAGTGCTCTGAGTGTGCCAGGGCCTGTAAATCAAATGTTACTAGTGGGCCTGCAGCACTGATTGTGCCACCCACATGAGTAGCCCCGAAAAGGTGTCTTAGACCTGCCACTGCAGTGTCTATGCGCAGTTTTAAACTGCCATGTCGACCTGGTAAGTGGAAACCCACTTGCCAGGCCCTAACCTTCCCTTTTCTTACATGTAAGACACCCCAATGAAAGGCCCAAAGTACCCCCATGGACAAGGTGCAGTGTATGTGAAAGGTAGGACATGTACTGGTGTGTGTGACATGTCCTGATATGAAATACTTACAATTTCGTTTTTCACTATTGAAAGGCCATCTGCCCCAAAGGATAGAATGGGAAATACTTTGTAACATTTTACAAGTAAAACTTCCCATTGGGACAAGATAGAGAAATAAAGTTTAGGCTCTCTGAATATAATAACACATCATTTAGTAAAGATGTTTTTTAAATTATATGTTTTAAAATGCCATTTTTAGAAAGTAGGCATTTTCTTGTTTAACCATTCTATGTGCCTCTGCCTGTTTATGGAGTGACTGTCTGGTTTTGGAGTGACAGGCCTGGTGATGTGCATTCACTGTATGCAGCCACTGGGGGGGGGGGAGGTGAGCCTGGCCCTTCCTGGATGACTCAGAGCTGAGCTGAATGGGGCTTGGCTGTATTTAGAGTAGTGGGAGGAGAGTTCCTTGCACCTGAATAGGGCCTGTCTCCCTTGCACAATGCTGTCTCCACCCCCCTGCACCAGTGAGGACAGAACTGGTTTGGAATTAGGCTCAGAGACCCTTGTACAAAGAGAACAAAGACAAAATGGGGTATAAGTAGTAGACCTTAAGCCCCAGAACTTTAGATCACTTCTGGACTCAAGAGCAACCTTTGCCAAGGAGAAGAGCTGAAGAGCTGTGAGGAGGAGTACTGCCCCTTTGCTGTGTGCTGTGTGGGGTTGGCCTGCAGTTGCTGTTTCTGCCAAGGAAAGGACAAAGACTGGAACTTTGCTGTGAACCTGCTTGAAAAAGAATCTCCAAGGGCCTGAGTCTGCTGGCCTTCTGATCTGAAGTCTCAGGGACACAAAGACTTCACCCCCAGCTCCCCTGAACTCTATTGCTGAGAGTTCTGACCTGCCAGGAGGTGCCTATTCCAGTTTTGAGCCTCTGGAGGTTGTTCCTGCTGTTGGGAGCTGGAAGAAACCTAAGAGAAGCAAGAAAACCTGTCTTTGACGCTGTCAGCGACAGCGCTGTGATGTCACGACCTGTACTGAGGCCAGGGGCACTGCTCGTGAAGTGCACGACGCACCGACTGGCCTGCACCGCAGCTCTGAAGCCCTTCGACGCCTGGCGACACTTGCAGTTATCGGCATTTCCCGATGCAAGTGCTCGCACCGATTACGTCATCACCAGCATCCTGTTATAGCAGCGCCAATAACCGCTGAGGGTGACTCCACGAAGTCGCCGACTTTGCATCGTCACCGGAACCGAGGCCTCACCTCCGACGCAGCCGTCTTCCCCTGTCCTGGACACGACGCCTCGCCTCCCCCGTGGCAGCCAGGGAGCCGACCTTGGCATGGACGCCTCACCTCCACAACGCCGTGCATCATCATAGACTTCGTTTCCAAGGTACTGTTTTTTTGGAGGTCTGCGTGACTCCATGCCCAACGCCACGTTCCTCGCGGTCGGCACCATACTTTGGATTTATTGCTGTCAAGACATCACAATAGCCTCATGTGGAGCTATTTCTTTTCTACAAGCTTTATTTTTGCAATAACTGTTCTAAAGTCATATCATATTATCTTATGTTATATTTTTTTTGTTTTGGTCTTGTTGAGTTTAGATAAAGATACTTTATTTTTCTAAACTGGTGAGGTGTCCATTTTTGATGTTATCACTGTATTACTGTGTGTTTTGAATACAAATACTTCACACATTGCTATTGGGATAAGCCTGTCTGCTGGTGCCAAGCTACCCAGGGGGTGAGCAGGGGTTAGCTATAGTGTGTATCCCCCTGACTAGAAGCAAGAGTCCCTATTTGGACAAAAGGTACCTACCTCTGCCAACTAGAGACCCCCATTTCGAACATTGGTGGGCAGCGGTGAGGATTTGAACTTGTATTTGTACTTGACCCACAGTGATTGGTGTACATCATTAGTTTAGTGCAGACCACTATGCAACTACATCCTGTGTTTTATTTTTGTTCTATTTTTGATCTGACCCTTGAAGTATCCATGCACCATGTCTCTGAATGGTAAACCAGCAGAGGAAGACGAATTGGAGTTTAGCATTGAAATGTTGCATACCTATAAAGTAGAGCAGCTCAAGCAATTTTGCAAAAACTTTGGATGCCCCTTTAAAGGCAGCTCTAGGAAAGAGGAGCTGCAGAAGGTCTTGAGTGCCTGGTGTGAGGCCAGGGAAGCTGGGGAGACAGATGATGCACATGTGGATGGGGGTGTGCCAGAAGGCTGTTTCAAATCCCAGGATTTGCCTGTTGGGAGAGCAGCCTCTATGGCTGGCAGCAATTATTCTTCCAGGAATTGAAAGGGGGTAAGGTTTACATTCCAAAGGACCTAGTACTGAATTTCCAGAAGGGAGAGGATATTTACGCTTGGTTTGAATCTTTGAGGCAGCACTGCGTATGAATGAGGTACGGAGAAGAAATGGGGGGCGGGCCTGTGGAGACACTTTGAGACCAATGAGAGTAACACCCTGACACCTTTGGAGGAGGCGGGTGCTCTGACCTACCCCAATATGAAGGAGGCTTTGTGCCTCAGGTATGGGCTCACACCAGAGCAGTACCGGGAAAAGTTTAGGTCTTTCAAGAAGCTTCAATCCAATACGTGGGTTGAATGTGTGAATCTTTATTGCAGAGCACTGGATGGTTGGATAAAGGGCAGCAAGGTAACTGATTACCAGGGGTTGTGCAATCTGATTGGCTGGGAGCACTTGAGTTGTTTTTGTGTTCCAGATCTGCGCCAGAATCTGATGGATAGTAAGCTGACTGACCCCAGGATGCTTGCTCAGGAGGTGGACCACTGGACGAGTACCATGGTCCACAAGGAGTATGTAGGAAACACAGCCAAAGGTCAGTAGGGTCCCCAGCAGAAGAGTGGGGGGGACAAGGGTAACCAAAAAGAGTTCTCTAAAGGGCCCCAAAATAGTTCCCAGGGTGAAGATTCCCAGCCCCCCAGTTCTAAGAAGCCATGGTCCCCTACGGGTAGGCCAGATAACCGGGGTCCCCGCTAGTGTTATGCATGTGGTCAGGAGGGTCACATGCAGAATGATCCCAAGTGCCCCAAGGCACCACCAGCACCCACTGGTGCACTGTCACCGGGGTTAGTTAGTGTAGTGCTAGGGGAGGAGTTGGTTCCTAGTGAGGGTGGGGAGCCAGCTGTGATGACCCTTATCTCATCAAGAGATAGAGAGATGGTCCAGGAAACCTGCCTGACAGATAACACTAAAAAGTACCTGCAGTGGGTGACCATCAATGGGAGGAGGGTGGAGGCTCTGAGAGACACAGGAGCCAGTGTGACATCTGTCAGGTGTCAGTGGGTGTCTGAAGAGCAGGTCATCCCCAATGTGCCTTACCCTGTAGTTGCTGCAGACAACTCTGAGCGCCTGTGTAAGGTGGCGCAGGTTCCCTTGGAGTGGGGGGTCTCAGGTTCCTTGAAGGTCGTTGTAAGTCCGTCCATGCCAGTTGACTGTCTGCTTGGCAATGACCTGGAGAGTTCCCCTTGGAAGGAGGTGGAGTGCCAGGCTCATTTAAAGATGTTGGGTTTGCCTGAGTGAGCCTGTGTGATCACTCAGTCAATGGCAGCCAGCAGGGGTACTCAAGAGGACTTGGAGCCTGAAACAGTGGCCCGGGTGCCTGCCAGAATGAGAAGTGGCAGGGGGCGTGGTAGAGCCGCCCTGGAATTTCCCATTGTCCAGGAGGAAGCAGACCTTGAGGGGTATGTCCTGGAACCTACAGGGGAGGAAGTGACCGAACTGGGAGACCTGCCTGAGCTGACCCATTGACATCAGGAAGGAGGTCCCTCCAGGGAGGAGTTCTACAAGGCGCAGGTGGAGTGCCCCACTCTTGTTGGTTTTCAGAAGCAGGCTGCAGACCAGGCAGCAGGTGGTCCATCTGGATCACATTTGATTTATTGGGAGAATGTTCTCCCCTATAGTGAGCCTAAGATTGCTGAGCCCGGGGCAGCCTGTGTGCTGGTGGTACCTGCGTACTACAGGACCTTCCTACTGGGTCTGGCTCCTGATGTGCCGTTGGCAGGACATTTGGGGTGTGACAAGTCCTATCACAGGTTTGTCACCCACTTTTACTGGCCCCAAATGCAGAGACATGTTGGCACACATTCTAGATCTTGTCAGACTTGCCAGGCAAGTGGCAAGAGTGGAGGGAAGTGTAAGTCTCCCCTCCAACCCTTTCCTGTGGTGAGCACCCCTTTTGAGTGGGTGGGCTTCGACATTGTGGGGTCACTGGAACCCAAGACAGCCTTAAGCAACAAGTTTATCTTGGTCTTGGTGGACCATGCAACCCGGTACCTGGAAGCTGTCCTTCTCAGTACAATCACGGCCCCTGTGGTGAGTCGTGCATTGATGGGGATCTTTTCCTGTGTGGGGTTTCCCAGAGAGGTGGTCTCTGACTGTGGTACCAACTTCATATCAAGGTATATGAAGTCAATGTGGGAGGAGTGTGGTGTAATGTACAAATTCACCACTCCTTACTATCCCCAAGGAAATGGGTTGGTTGAGAGATTCAACCGACCCTGAGAGGAATGATACAGGGTCATGCAGAACCCATCAGACATAAGTGGGAAGTCTTCCTACCATGCCTGTTGTTTGCCTACCGGGAGGTACAGCAGAAATCCTCAGGTTTCAGTCCCTTTGAATTGCTGTATGGGCATCCTGTGAGAGGACCTCTGAGTCTGGTGAAGGAGGACTGGGAGAAAACTCCTGGTAAGACCCCCAAGATGTGTTCAGCTGCATGCTGGCCTTCAGGTACCAGACTCTGCGCTTCAGGAAAATCACTTAGGCGAACCTGGAAGCCAGCCAGGAGGAGATGAAACATTGGTACAACTAGAAACCACTTTGGTTGAGTTTCAGCCAGGCCAAAAAGTGTGGGTGATGGTACCAGTGGAGCCTTGTGCCCTCCAAGACAAATGGACTGGTCCATTTGAGGTGGTAGAACACAAGAGTGACATGACCTACTTGGTCAACTTGCAGACTCCCAGGAACCCTCTGAGGGTCCTGCACATGAACGTCCTCAAACCTCACTTTGAGAGGTCTGAAATAACAATGCTCCTGGCCAATGTTCCCTCTAATTTTTTTCCTCTGTGTGCGGCAGAGTAAGGTCTCTGTGCGCTACAACCAAGACTATGTGCGCCAGGAACCAAACCACGCGTGGGGGTGCAGCGCCAAATATCACTCCAAACTTTTGCTTAAAAAAGTGAAAAAACAGTGCATTTCCACACATGCAGCACCACATGAATGGTCTTAAAGCAGGTTTTCAATTTAGATACACATGTCATGACATGAATTGGTTACACAGGCAAGTACACTTCGGGTTCAGAAAAGCACAGGACTCCAATGGTGGTACCGTAATACGATTTTACTAAAGATCCTCAACTCGAGCACTGTTCATAGGGTGGGAAAATGTTAGGAGCCTATACAAGATTGCATATATACACAATTACATAACATATTTATAATTTGATGTGCAAGCTACGGAGTAATGTGTGGATATCCCGTCAGAGATAGTTTGTGAAATGTGTGACATCCAGGAAAACATGTAGTGTGGAAGAGGGCCATTCACACAAGTCAAGTGCCATCACTGTTAATAGGAGCATGGCTGCGGGGCAGATTGTGAGCCTTTTTGAAAGTATTTATGCTATTCGCTGCAGCAGTTATGCATGTACAAGGCGCTGCACATGAATACTTTCGAAAGGCACACAATCAGCCCTGCAGCTGCGTTCTATTAACAAAAGAAATGCAGAGTCTCAAACACGACGTGTGCTTTCAAAATCCTGAGTTTTTAAACAACCAAAAGGCTGAGGACCTTTTTCTTGCTGAATTTTTATGGTGCCTAAGATTACTCTACTATGACCCTTGTATATGTTTTAATATTGTTGTAGGAGATGTTTGGAGTGTACTTCTATGGTTTTTATTAACCGAATAAAGTGAATATGACTGACTGAGAATCCTGAGTTTGCGCTTCTCTAGACAAAACACTCTAAAAACATACATTCTGCTAGCATGAATGACATGGTAGTCCTACACCTTGTAATCCCCATTGTTTTATGTAACATTTCCTGTACTCTGATTTACACACTTATAAGCCTTCATGTCTGTGTAATATATGCGTGATGTAAAGTGATCCGACATCCTACACTGGTATGAGAAGCACTATAAAATAAATGAAATATATATGAGAGAGGGTCTATGGAGAGATGAGGGGCACTCTTGGAGAGTGGCAGTGGGTGAACTTGTGGAAAAGAGAGCTATGAGAGGAGGGCACCAAAAAAAGAATGTTGCACCAGGTGCCACCCGCGAAAGCTGGTCATGTGCAGCTGTGTCAACCTCTCAAAGTTAATTTATGTGAAAAGATGGAATCTTCTTGCTGTAGACTGCAGCGTTCCTCTTCATTTGGCAACTTCAACAATTGCCAAATACTGCGGAAACAGTGCTTAATTTGTAAAACAATAAGTGCCGGGGCTCAAAGCTTAGCTCAGAAGATGTGCATTGTTTTCTGTCTGTGGCTCTGGATGAAAGTTTGTTGAGGAAAAATATGTAACGGTCCCCAGAAATTAGTGCTGCTGGGCGTGGGATCACTGGATTCACTTGAAGATGACTAGTACAAAGCAATTGGGCCAGGCTGTGGTTCAATTTATAGCAGGACCTCACCCGAAGCTGACAAGTTTTGGATAATTTGTGGCAAAATCGTACAGCTACGGCGGTATTCTTGAAAGTTTCATGTTAAAAAAATATTACTTTCAATAAACATCACTCAGTTCCATGAAATAATCGTTTACTCGCCATTGAAACACTTTAATATGATGAAAAATCCATGTTTTTCTATTTTCTAGTCTACCATTTTCCTCACATTTGTTACCCGAGTTACATCTTTTATGGCTCGGCTCGTGATCTGGCTCTTAGAGCCAGGCCAGACCCAGGTTCAGCTCTCCCCAAGGCTGTCCGTGTCCCCTAAGAAATGTAGTCTCTTCTATGCCCTTTGATGCTGCAGCACCTGCCCCACCCCAACTTCCAACGCAAGTCTGATGTGAGGCACACTGGGGATGTCCTCCGCTTCTTTCACTAGCACATCACTCACCACTGAGCTGCTAAACTCCTGCGCATCCACCTCGCACACACGCTGCACTTTTATATATATTAGTTCCTTCGCAAGCTTTTTCTAGACTTGGATGCTTTTTATTATCATTATCCTGCCGTTCCGGGCCGGACTCGAACCTCCGTAGAGTAGCGCCTGGTGATCTAAAGCCACAGTAACCCCCTTGAAGGAAGGCAGGGAGCCGGGTGCGGGCAGGCAGCGTGTGCTGGCGGTAAGAACCTCTGGGGGCTGGGCGATGGGTGCCCCTCATGCTAAGGCTATGTAGTTCTTGTGAAAGTGCCTTCCTGTGAAGATGGCTCCAGGGCTCTGGGCTCCAGATGCTGAGGGTGAACCCGTCTGACCCGCAGCTCCGGGTGCCAGATGGGAGTCCAGCTGACTCTGCAGTCTGGGTCGGAGCTGTGAATCCTGCTGTCTGTCCAGCACGTTCTAGATTCTCCTCCAGGTCTCTGGGTTCCATGGCTTGAATGGAGTTCTAGACTGAGCTCCCGAGATGTCAGTTTCACCTCTCTGTAAAGCACATTAGACTCTGCACCACAGTTATAAGTTCCTGCTCTCGTCTTACATGGCTTAGAATTTGCACCAACGCTACGGATTCCAACAGTTTGCACAGCACTTTATAGATCGTGCCGTGTGGTTCTGCTGCAGCTCTTAGCACGAATCTCCATAGCGCCTTCTTCTTAGACTGTGGCACTATATCTTTGAACACCACTTTCCACAGCTTCCTATCGATTGAAGCCTTTCTATTCTTCAACCAATGCGTTCCACCGCCTGTGTCTAACCGCTGGGTTCTAGTTAATGGTGCAACACATTGCAGGGCCTGCTCCGGGGGTCTGGAACATTTCTTCCTACGAATTGCAATAGACGCTTCCCGGGCGGTAATTTTACAACTTTAGACAATATGTCCTAGAACCATTCTTATTGTTCAAACACAATGTTCTAGAGACTGTTTGTGCTTTCTATTTTCACTCTTTGCACAACATATTGTAAGGTAGCTCTATAGGCCAGCTGTTCATGTAGCGCTTTCAAGGTACTAGACGTTTCTAATGGTAGACTTTGTTCTGTGCAAGTCCTAATGAACGTTGGGTTCCAGACTGTCTTACAGCACTTTTGAGATTTGCTTGCTGAGTTTTGAGCTGTCGCTCTTACAAGAATATGTTCTAGAGCATGTCACTAATCACTGTTCTTACCCCAAAAAATATAAACAATGTCTTACTTTAATGTAACTGGTACCTGTGTAAAGCGTTCCAATACCTTCAGGTTAGAGTTAGCACAATATGGCATTGCAAAAAAATGACGCAGTTGCATCTAGGCTCTACTTTCGTTTCAGGGCACTTAAACCCAGGCAGTGGAGCTAGTGTGGCGTGCTTGTGCTTTCTTAATAAGCACATGCCACTACAGGACATGGGTTCGAAGGGATCTGTTGACTGGCTGTAAAAGGGGTACATGGCAGCTACTATTCCCACCAGGATCACTTCGCTCTGCCCCTCTCCTGTTGCTTTTGCATCCCCTCCAGCCCCTGTTGTTTTCATATCTCCTCCAGTGTTGCTTTGCCGGTTGCCCCCCCAATCCTTCCCCGTGTGCTTCCACTGCCCACGCCCACCTTTAAAAAAGCATTTGCAACGCAATAGCTCTCGCATTGCTGAAGGTTTGAGCTTTTGGCGTTGCATTATTATTAGCAACACCAATAGCTCAAACGTTCAGCAATGCGAGAATTGCATTGCAAATGCTTGTTTTTCTTTTCTTTAGTGCAAGCTGCGGGGCTGATTGTGACCCTTTGAGGTAGTATTCAGGTTAATTGCAGCGCACACGGGCGCTGCAATTAACATGAATACTAACACAAAGGGTCACAATCGGCCCCGTAGCTGTACAATTAAGAAAAGTAAGCAGAGTCTCCAACACAGCGTGTGCTAAAGCACACGTCGTGTTGGAGGCACTGTTTTTCCTTTCTTAACAGTGCAAGCTGCGGGGCTGATTGTGACCCTTTGAGGTAGTATTCATGTTAATTGCAGTGCACACGGGCGCCGCAATTAACATGAATACGGTCTTGCAGGATTAGAAGTCTTTGTGTGCGCGCTAAATTCAGCACACTGCGCCCTTGGGGTGACTTTGGTGCGCGCGCGCGCACCCGCGCGGCTTATTGGGAACAGTGCTCCTGGCTAAAGATGATGGAATGGAAGAGGAGAGTGAGCCTCTTCCTGACCTCCTGTCCGCCAAGGAGCATGATGGGTCAGTGGATGGAGTGAACCTCTCTCCCACCCTTACCCCAGAGCAGCAGAGGGACTGTCGACAAGTGCTGGGACAGTTTGCCTCCCTGTTCTCCCTGACTCCAGGAATCACCAATTGGTGTGTCCATGATGTGAACACTGGGGACAGTTTACCTGTAAAACATAAAATTTACAGAGTAACTGACAAAGGCAGGGCCAGCATCAAGGAAGAGGTTTCCAAGATGTTGGCGTTAGGAGTGATAGAGCCCTCCAGCAACCCCTGGGCTAGCCCAGTGGTCTTGGTTCCGAAAGATGCTGCACCCGGTGCCACTCTTGAACTCCGGTTCTGTATGGACTACCATGGGCTCAATGCCGTTACCAGGACTGACGCGCACCCCATCCCCAGAGCTGATGAGCTCATTGATCGGCTGGGAGCTGCCCAGTACCTTAGTATGTTTGATCTAACGTTGGGGTACTGGCAGGTTGCCTTGACTGATGGGGCAAGAGAGAGGTCTGCATTTTTAATGCCAGAGGGTCAATACCAGTTCTGTGTCATGCCCTTTGGGTTGAAGAACGCCCCCGCCACATTCCAGAGACTGGTCAACCAGGTACTGTACAAGCTGGAGGAATTCAGTGCCACCTACCTGGATGACATTACTGTGTTCAGCTCCAGCTGGGAGGAACACATGCAACACCTCTGTTAAGTGTTGAAGGCTCTACAGAAAGAAGGTCTCACTATCAAGGCCAGTAAGTGCCAGATAGAGCAGGTATCTGTGGTGTACTTAGGGCACCAGGCAGGAAGCAGCCAGGTTGCGCCCCTACAGCCTAAGATCAACATCATTCTGGCTTGGGAGCTCCTCAAGACCAAGACAGAGGTGAGAGCCTTTTTAGGTCTCACCGGGTACTACCAATGGTTTGTCAAGGGTATGACATCATTATTGCCACTTGACAGAGCTGACTTTAAGGAAGCATCCGAGGAAAGTGATCTGGACCGATGCCAGTCAGACCGCTTTTGATGCCCTGAAATCTGCCATGCCTGAGCTCAAGGCACCTAACTTCTCCCAAGAATTTGTTGTGCAGACAGATGCTTCAGAGCGTGGTGTGGGAGCAGTACTCTCACAATTGAATGACGAGGCTTTGGGCCAACCCGTAACTTTCATTAGTAGGAGGCTACTTCCCAGGGAACAGAGGTGGAGTGCAATTGAGAGAGAAGCTTTTGATGTGGTCTGGGCACTGAAGAAGCTAAGACCCTACTTGTTTGGGAGTCACTTCCGAGTTCAGACAGACCACAGGCCCCTCAGATGGTTGATGCAAATGAGGGGTGAGAACCCAAAACTGTAGACAGTCACTGGGTGGGGGGTGAGGTGTGCCTGGCCCTTCCTGGATGACTCAGAGCTGAGCTGAATGGGGCTTGCTGCATTATGGCCAGGTACTACCTACACCCCCTCCTCCCATCATTGTACCCCGATTAACTGACATGAGAAGGGTTTGGATGTGGGGGTCGTAAAACCCCCGGCCGTATTTATTAAAACAAATTAAAACATAATTAATATATACAATATTTACAATTACGCAGAAAATTATGCATTACACTGATTACAATTGATAAGTACATATGTCGGTTGGCTAACCTTAACATGACTCTAATACAAAGGTTTTCCTATCCGAATCTAACATATCTTTAATAATCATCACAGCATTTTACTTTTCTGCGTATCTTATTTGGGCCTACGGCAAGGTCACTAACTGGTGTCAGATCCTTATCAACTTTTAACCACGCCCTCCAGCCGGAGTGCGCATGCGCAGAGGGCCCGTTTACCGTGAGGGTACTCCCCCGGTTACCCCCGTACGCTCTGTATATCATCTCCATAAAGGGGCCCTTGCAGTTCTGCGCCGTTTACTGGCGACCTTGTGCACGTGCGGGGTGGCCAACCAGCCTAGGGAAGCGTGACTCCCCTCCCCCGCACCCATCCAGCCAACCGGCTGTAAACTGCCCCTGGAGTTCTAGGAGAGACCACTTGTCCCTCCCACTTGGGCGACCCCATTCAAGAATGGCGCCGCCCTCTAAGGACCTTAAATTTACTGCTCACCAATCATGACCTTACCGCCTGACCTAGGAATAGCACTAAAATACGACGATTGAAGACCTGTAAACTGAAAACGTTAGTGGGAAAACACAAATTTGATACTTATACCCCTGAATACTTAAACCAGCTTGTTGCTTATCTACTCCAATACATTTGCTTTAGGGGACGGTGGGTGGGCAAATTGAGGTTACAGCCCCCTAGCGAGGCTGGTGTGGTGGGCTGGGGAGCGGGGAGCAAAGAGACCTATTCCCGCGCTCACCAGCCTTTTATCGTTTCTTGGCGTGCCCCGGAAGTGATTCCAATCACTTCCGGGGCACGCCCCGTCATGTGACCAATACTTAGTGAGGCACGCCCGTCGCGTCACCAGCGCGCGCGACAGGCTTGCCCCTGTGGTCTCCGGAGGGGGCCGGCACGACCGCCATACTTTTGGCATGGCCGATGCCGGCCCCGCCGTTCTTTATGGCCAGGTACTACCTACACCCCCTCCTCCCATCATTGTACCCCGATTAACTGACATGAGAAGGGTTTGGATGTGGGGGTCGTAAAACCCCCGGCCGTATTTATTAAAACAAATTAAAACATAATTAATATATACAATATTTACAATTACGCAGAAAATTATGCATTACACTGATTACAATTGATAAGTACATATGTCGGTTGGCTAACCTTAACATGACTCTAATACAAAGGTTTTCCTATCCGAATCTAACATATCTTTAATAATCATCACAGCATTTTACTTTTCTGCGTATCTTATTTGGGCCTACGGCAAGGTCACTAACTGGTGTCAGATCCTTATCAACTTTTAACCACGCCCTCCAGCCGGAGTGCGCATGCGCAGAGGGCCCGTTTACCGTGAGGGTACTCCCCCGGTTACCCCCGTACGCTCTGTATATCATCTCCATAAAGGGGCCCTTGCAGTTCTGCGCCGTTTACTGGCGACCTTGTGCACGTGCGGGGTGGCCAACCAGCCTAGGGAAAGCGTGACTCCCCTCCCCCGCACCCATCCAGCCAACCGGCTGTAAACTGCCCCTGGAGTTCTAGGAGAGACCACTTGTCCCTCCCACTTGGGCGACCCCATTCAAGAATGGCGCCGCCCTCTAAGGACCTTAAATTTACTGCTCACCAATCATGACCTTACCGCCTGACCTAGGAATAGCACTAAAATACGACGATTGAAGACCTGTAAACTGAAAACGTTAGTGGGAAAACACAAATTTGATACTTATACCCCTGAATACTTAAACCAGCTTGTTGCTTATCTACTCCAATACATTTGCTTTAGGGGACGGTGGGTGGGCAAATTGAGGTTACAGCCCCTAGCGAGGCTGGTGTGGTGGGCTGGGGAGCGGGGAGCAAAGAGACCTATTCCCGCGCTCACCAGCCTTTTATCGTTTCTTGGCGTGCCCCGGAAGTGATTCCAATCACTTCCGGGCACGCCCCGTCATGTGACCAATACTTAGTGAGGCACGCCCGTCGCGTCACCAGCGCGCGCGACAGGCTTGCCCCTGTGGTCTCCGGAGGGGGCCGGCACGACCGCCATACTTTTGGCGTGGCCGATGCCGGCCCCGCCGTTCTTTATGGCCAGGTACTACCTACACCCCTCCTCCCATCATTGTACCCCGATTAACTGACATGAGAAGGGTTTGGATGTGGGGGTCGTAAACCCCGGCCGTATTTATTAAAACAAATTAAAACTTAATTAATATATACAATATTTACAATTACGCAGAAAATTATGCATTACACTGATTACAATTGATAAGTACATATGTCGGTTGGCTAACCTTAACATGACTCTAATACAAAGGTTTTCCTATCCGAATCTAACATATCTTTAATAATCATCACAGCATTTTACTTTTCTGCGTATCTCTATTTGGGCCTACGGCAAGGTCACTAACTGGTGTCAGATCCTTATCAACTTTTAACCACGCCCTCCAGCCGGAGTGCGCATGCGCAGAGGGCCCGTTTACCGTGAGGGTACTCCCCCCGGTTACCCCCGTACGCTCTGTATATCATCTCCATAAAGGGGCCCTTGCAGTTCTGCGACGTTTACTGGCGACCTTGTGCACGTGCGGGGTGGCCAACCAGCCTAGGGAAAGCGTGACTCCCCTCCCCCGCACCCATCCAGCCAACCGGCTGTAAACTGCCCCTGGAGTTCTAGGAGAGACCACTTGTCCCTCCCACTTGGGCGACCCCATTCAAGAATGGCGCCGCCCTCTAAGGACCTTAAATTTACTGCTCACCAATCATGACCTTACCGCCACAGGCCAGCATAGTTGACCGACTATCTGGCCCCCCCTGCGCTCACTAGGAGGTCATACCCTGCCCCCGGAGATCGAACCATGCCAGAACATTTTCTAGGAAAGCCTCATTGCCTACTCTTGACAGATGGACCCCGTCCTTTACAAAGCAAGACTCACCCCTGATACACCCGTGGGCGATTGTCTGTAGACGGGGAGCCCTGAAAAGCCTGTCTATTTTTCTATTTATTCTCCTTACAGAATGATTCAGTGCTCTTACCGACTCCCCCTCCACTGGAATCTTGGAATCATTTGTGACCATACAATGGTACACCCCGGGAATGTCTTTGCTAACCAACTTACTTCTGATAGAATTGCTTCCACTAGCCCCCTTCTACCGAGGCTTGCCAGATCGTTCCCCCTAGGTGTAAGATAATAATACTGGGACGGGGGCCACCCTTCCCCATTAGCCCCAATGTGAAACCCCTAAACTGGCTCAAACACAGGCCCCCTTCCCATGAAATGATACCCTAAAACCTGCTCGCTCTACCCTAGTCTTGTAGCTCCCTGTAAGGAAAAAATCAGACAAACGCTTAACATACGAGTGACCAATGATCCATGCGACCTGTGATCCCTGCCCTGGTGATGACGTTCTTTGTGTTGCTTGGTGCTGTTGCGGCGTTCGCAGTTTCCCCCTGCGTGACAGGTTTGAGAAACTGTAGATGAAACAGAGAAGACATATGCATCAGGTCCTGGCAATTGTCCTGCTCATAACATATGTAACCGCACATAGCGCTTGTAACAACTGGAGGACCACCTCCCAATCCTTTGGACGCTGGTGCTGGGTAAACCCCTAGCTGCTGCTTCCGTGGCTGCCCCTATCCTAAAAGAATGCGTCCCAAAACAGCTTGGGTTGAGCCCCGCCCTCTGTATTGCCATATCCAGGACCCTTTTAAACTGAAACCGTGTAAGTGGAACTCCATCCGCATGCACCAGAAAGGGCCCCCCTTTGTTAATAGGTCTATATTGTAGGAAAGCCTCCACCTGTGCCAGGGGGCAACACGGATTGTCCTGTGCCCGATGGAGTACTACTCTGTCCCCCCGTGCCTCTTGGTCCGTCTTAGACTTCCTAATTGATATCGTTAGAATGTCCCCCCGCACCTTCACGTCCTCAAACTGCAATCCGCCTTGCACATCTGTTTTGTTCTGGGCCACCAGTTCCCCAATTCTAAAAGCACCATAAAAGGCCAATGAGAAGGCGGCGGTGAACAACAGAACTTCCCCTGCTGCGGTGCAAATCAATGGGAGGGTCCTCAGTAAAGACGTTAGCAGTTCCACCCCGATTGGCCGCCTAGTATCTGGGGTAGCCCCCTGGAGGCGCTGCCAACCCTTCAGTGCTTTCCTGACTATGAAGCTGTTGGTCGGATTGCCTTTGTCCCTAGTTTGGGCAAAAAGGAGATTGCAGCCACATGCCGCTTTGCAGCTGCCGCTGAGCGCCCCTCCCCTTCAAAAACCTAGGTAATGAAGGAGTGCCCCTGCATTGTACCAGTTTTCAGCCCACTCATCTCCTAAAAAGGAACAATATGCCTCAAACGCTCCTTCATATGCTTTCCTGGTCCTGGGTGCTAGGCTAGCTGCCACGAGGTCCGGTAGTTGGGGGCACCAATTTGCCAAAGTTGTTCTGGGAAAGGGGTGGCCTGCTCCGCCGCCGCCGGGAGGTGAGCCCTGAACACCTGCATTTTAAAGCGAGAAAGCGCATCAGCCGCATGATTTAATACCCCTGGCACATGTTTGGCCTTAAATTGCAAATTTAGCTTCATGCATAACAGTACAATCTCCTTCAGCAGCCGGAGAATCATCCGACACCGTGCCGCTTGCTGATTGATGCATTCGACCACTGTCATGTTGTCTGACCAGAACACCACTGATTGATTACGCAGTTGTTCTGGCCACACTGTCAATGCCACCCAGATGGGGAACAATTCTAGAAAACCGATGTTGCACGTCAAACCTGTCTCTACCCACCATGCTGGCCACCGTTGCGCCACCCACTCGGTACCGAGTATGGCGCCAAATCCCTCACTCCCCGCGGCGTCAGTCATTAAACCTAACTCCGCGGAGGTAGTGGGCGGACCGGGCCACACTACCCTGCCATTGAAGTCCTGCAGGAATGCCAACCAAATGCGCATGTCCTGCCTGACCTCTGCTGACAGCCTGGTGTGGTGGTGTCTTTCTTGGAGCCCTGCCATTGCCTGTGAGATGGATCGGGAAAATGGCCTTGCCATAGGAATGATCCTTAGTGCAAAATTCAACTGCCCTACCGTCTGTTGTAACTGGTGCAATGTTACCTTCTCACTAACCAAGCATTGCTGCAGTGTGGACCTGAACTTGATGATCTTGTCCGCGGGCAACCTGAAACACCCCTGTATGGAATCTAACTCAATCCCCAGGAACTCGATCGTTGTCTTAGGTCCCACTGTCTTTCCCGGGGCCAAGGGGACCCCAAAAGTACGCATGAGTGCGCAAAACTCCTGCAGCGCCCACGCACACTCCCGCGATCCCGGTGACCCCAAGATAAGAAAATCATCCAGGTAATGCATCACCCACTGGTGCCCCGTCACCTGCCTGAACACCCACTCTATAAATGAACTGAATTTTTCAAAATATGCGCAGGAGACAGAGCAACCCATGGGCATACACATATCCATGTAGAATTTCCCTCCAAATTGAAAACCAAGTAGATGAAAATCAGACGGGTGCACTGGTAATAGACGAAAAGCGGACTCTATGTCTGATTTTGCCAAAAGGGCTCCAGGGCCCAAGCCCCTGAGCATCTCCACCGCTTGATCAAAAGAAGCATATCTCACGCTGCACAACCCCTCATCAATTGCTTCATTCAATGAACTTCCCCTGGGTGCTGATAGGTTGTGTATGAGTCTGAATTCCCCACTTTCCTTCTTGGGGACCACGCCCAAAGGAGAGCAGACGAAATTCTCTACCGGGATAGAATTGTATGGGCCAGCTACCCTGCCCAGTCGCAGTTCTTTTTCAATCTTCATAGCTGCCACGCTAGGTTTGGCTCGCACTGAAAGTTGGTTTTTGCATTCTGATGCCCCCACATAGTCAGGCGCCGGTATCCTAAAACCGCACCTGAAACCATCTAGCAGCATTTTTGCGGTGGTGTGACAAGGATATTTGTTTAGCCATGGTGTCAATGCCGTTACATCAATAGGTGACCGTGCCTTTAGCTGACTATGAGCCTCATTCATGCTTCTTCCCTCCCTTGTCCTTTGATTTCTTGAAGCACTTGGACTCGGGGTGAGATGGGTTCGCGCAGATGGAACACGCATGCTTAAACCTGCACGTGCCTTGCGGTCTAGTGCAAGTACGTCTATTGAAATCCCAGCATGTCCCTTTGCGCCCTCCCCGGTGTTTGTATTGCTGGGGGACCTGTGTTTGGCTGTGACCGAAAGGACTGAAAGGACTGAAAGGACTGAAAGGACTGGTTCCTGGACCTGTCCTGGAACCAACCGCCCATTTGGTCTAACCATGCAATTGTGTCTAGACGGTCCCATGATAGGGATGTGTCAGACGCTTTAGTTCTCCTGAAGCTCTTATCATATTCCTTCCATCCCTCACCCCCGTATTTATCATACGCAAGCACAATCCTGTTTTGGTAACATGCCATCTCAGCCTGTAAATTAGGGAAACGCTCAGCCATGACTGCCATGAAAATGGAAAAACCTCTAATCCAATTCAACAAGTTTTCTTCGACCCTGTACTTCATGAGTTCGTTTGCCCACTCCCTCGGGAGCATCCAGTCCTTGTTCTTCCTGGCCTCTTCCCTCTCTTTTTCACAAATAAGTAAAGAGAACATGTTTATGTACGAACCCGACCAAATCCTATCCTTTACTTCCTGTGTTACATGCCTCCCCAAATTCTCCCGATCCGTGCGGGACTCACCCACATTCAACATTGGCAGTGTCATCAGCTTACCTCCTCCTGCGGACCCGGCTGACCCTGACGGTTTCTCTTTCGTCAAGCTGCTCCCCGGAACTTCCCCGCTGTGTCCAAGTGGCTTTGCCCCCCAGCTGGAATGAGAGGGGACAACGCACCCTGACCCCCGCCTGTTTTGTCTGCTGGCGTCCCATGAAACTGGGCCACTATTCGCCTCGCCTCTACCAGCGGGTCACCGCCCTTATCCCCCACCGTTGATGACAGGATCCCCACTTGTCCCAACCACGGAAGTATTGCCGCTAAATGTGACACCACATCCTGCGGAGTGCCTTCCCCACCAGTACCGGGCAACACTGGCAATTGTGGGCTATCCCCTGATGGTCCAGGCCCTCCACTGGGCTGGGGGACTGGGACCGGAGAAACGGGGGGCTGGTGAGCTGGCCCTGGGACAGGCGCTGGGACAGGCGCTGGGACAGGCGCTTGGCCTGGCGTTGGGGCAACTGGCGGAACCGGTACCTGTTCCGCGGGTGGTACCTCCTCTGTAGGCAAAACAGGGGCCGGTGACGATGGGAAGCTTGGTTCCCTCTGCCCCCCCCTGTTCGACCTAACCCTTTTGGGGAGGGGAGGAAAAGCCGACTTCGGGGGCACCATGCTGCGCCTGGATCTTTCTTCTCCCCCCTCCTCATTCCTCCCTTGTGCGTCTACCCGTTCGGTGAGATTCGCAAGGCCCTGCCCCAACTCCTCTACCTTCTTAAGCATCGCCTCCATAAAGCTCTCCATGCGGGAGGGCTTGCCCCCCCTCTTTGCTTTCCCAGCCATGTTAAACAGTCCCTAAGTATGCGCCTCTCACTACCGCACTGCCCCCGGCTGGATGCTAACGCCCGAATGAGACTCCTGGGGGTAAATAGTGCTGGGACAGTGCAGTGAGTCAGCAAGTATGCAAAGCACTTTGAGTCCCCTCAGTACGAAAAACTCCCCGAGATTAGCACCGTGCACTCTACTTGCTTATCCCCCTCAATCAGGACACCCGAGCGTACTCAAGCCTCGCGCACTGCACGTGCTTCTCACACACCACAGATGTCGACAGTAATCAAACCGGAAGGGTGCGCGCCCTCGTTAGTCGAGCGCCACCGCAACCGGGTACCTGACGTCCTCTGCTGCCCGCTCTCGGCTCCCAGACGACCCGCTTGCTGCCGATTGCCTTCAGGGTCCCCACACGCCTTATCCCCGCACCACCGCGGTGCTCCGCTGCTCCGCTGCCCCGAAAAACAGATTGGGCCTCGCCTCAGACCACGCCCGCTGCCGATAGCAGCCGCTGACTACTCCTGGGCCCGGGCGCCGTGAAACCCGCGACTCGATGCGGCCGCCGAATACTCCTGGGCCCGTGCGTCGTGAAGTCCGGACTCGATGCCTGTAGCAGGAGAAAAAGCAAATTGAGGTTACAGCCCCCTAGCGAGGCTGGTGTGGTGGGCTGGGGAGCGGGGAGCAAAGAGACCTATTCCCGCGCTCACCAGCCTTTTATCGTTTCTTGGCGTGCCCCGGAAGTGATTCCAATCACTTCCGGGCACGCCCGTCATGTGACCAATACTTAGTGAGGCACGCCCGTCGCGTCACCAGCGCGCGCGACAGGCTTGCCCCTGTGGTCTCCGGAGGGGGCCGGCACGACCGCCATACTTTTGGCGTGGCCGATGCCGGCCCCGCCGTTCTTTTAGAGTAGTGGGAGGAGATTTCCTTGCACCTGAATAGGACCTGTCTCCCTTGCACAATGCTGTCTCCCCCCCCCCCATGTCATACTGCACCAGTGAGGACAGAACTGGTTTGGACTGGGCTCAGAGACCCTTGCACAAAGAGAGCAAAGATAAAATGGGGTATAAGTAGTAGACCTTAAACCCCAGAACTTTAGATCACTTCTGGACTCAAGAGGAACCTTTGCCAAGGAAAAGAGCTGAAGAGCTGTGAGGAGGAGTACTGCTCCTTTGCTGTGTGATGTGTGGGGTTGGTCTGCAGTTGCTGTTTCTGCCAAGGAAAGGGCAAAGACTGGAACTTTGCTGTGAACCTGCTTGAAGAAGAATCCTCAAGGGCCTGAGTGTGCTGGACTACTGCACCACATTGTATGTTAGTCTTCCAGGTCATCTTATACAGAGATTGCAGTTAATCTATCATGCTGCTGCCATACTCATACTCGGCCTCTGTAAGTCTGAAAATATCTCTACGCAGCTCGGAAAACTCCATTGGGTACCTATGCGGAAAAGATGCTGGTTCAAGGCCCTCTGCCATAAATCCTTTTTGAATTATATTTCCACCTTCTAGGATGCTTTGCTCAACCTCGCTAAGTTTGATGATTGTGCCTAAGTTTCGTAAGACAAGACTTGGTGGGCGCGCTTTCTCAGTAGTTACAGCCGAAGCATGGTACAAGCTTCCCATTGAGCTACAGTCCAAACTGAATTTGTTAGACTTCCGTAAGGTCTTAAAAACAAATTTGTTGTAATTAATTTAGGTACAATCTGTTTTACTGTTAATCCAGCGCCAGGACACCCTCGGGTAATAGTGTGCTTAACAATAATAATAATTATAATAATAAATGCATACTAGACTTTGACATTCTGCTTTGCTTTTAATACTTGACTGATTAATTATTTACTGTAGTATAAATCACAGCAGTGTTTCTCAAAAGATGTTACAATGGTCGGTTACTTACTAGTAATCTTCATTACTCCATGTCAACGACCTCCCCATCACAGTCATTTCATAGAGAGTGAATAGTCCTTCTGCCAGAAGGATCACCAAGTAAACACAAAAGAATTATTCTCATCACTCTCGTTACATACTACTGCCTGTCACAGCAGCCTCATAGAAACACACTTTGCTCCACATAATGCTACCAGACATTTCTTTTAATCAAAAATATGAATCATGATGAACTTCGATGATCCTGTATCGCACTCAACACAAAGAGCCCAAAAGTTGTAGAGGCACTTCCCTCTACCAGCAACCTATAGTGAGACATAAAGTTGTGAAGTGAAGCCAATGTTGCCGCATTGCAATTGTCTGTCATTGAGGTCCCCTTTAAATTCTGCCCAGGAAGCCACAATACCTCTTGTCGCACATCCCTGGATATTGTTTGGCAACATTTCACCCCTTGTCTCATAGTCTGTAATGATGGCCTACTTCAACAATATACTCTAAGTTGCATTACTAGGTTTCAATCCTTGCTCTGCCAAGCCAAAAGTTACGAATAATTCATCCACATTTCTGAAAACCCTTGTTCTGGTAACATATATTGACAAAGTACTCTTGACAGCTAAGGTATGGAGAGAAGTTGCTGTTCCTGAGGCTCTGGAGGTTAGACAAAAAAACAGAAGTACCAAATCCTCTGAACAGTGGAAAGATGTTGGGACTTTCTGAAAAACCTGGGACCCATGTCTATCAGGAAAGAATCTGTGAAAAGGTTCCAAACATACCAACACACTCACTCTTCTAGAAGATGTGATAGCTACTAGAAAAATTACCTTGATCATAAGACATTTTACAAAAAAACTTGCTCTAATGGCTCAAAAGGTGGACATTTTATTGGCTGCAAAACTAGGGGCAAATACCAAGGTGGTAGTGGATATCGAAATATTGCCCTCTTAAGGAAAAAAACTTTTCATCAGTCTTGTTAAACAATGAGCCAGAGATTTACATTCACAGGTTTCAGAATGCTTTAATTGTCACCCATTTGGCCAGCAGTGTAGAAATTGCTAGTCCATGATCGAAACCTTATTTTAAAAATTCTAGAATTTTCATTTTATCAATCCTCAAGTCAGCTGAACCTTTTGCCCTCGCCACTTTTCAAAAGACTGCCAATGCCTGGAGTAAGCTTTTTATGTCACAGGATGCCTGGATTGCTGAATACAGAAGGCTATCTCAGAAGAGCAACCCCTAGCTTCCAAGCCCAGGATTTCAAGAGCCAAGCCCTCAATTGCAGATGGCTCAGACCCACCTGTGACAGATGAGGGCATGTCATCCGATAACGATCCTAGGGAATTTCCCAATGCAGGATTATCGCCAGTTGTAAAAGCAGGGAAAACTATGGAGGATGGCTTCAGCATGGAACAACTAACAGAACGTTTGCCTGATCCTGTTTTACCTTCACGAGAACTCTCTAAATTAGTGGAATTGGAGGGAATACATAAGTTAATTATTTTGTCCATTTGAATGACATTGTTTCGAACCTCTAAGCCCTTGCTTATGGGGATGTCATAATTATACAGAATTTTGGTAAAAAGTGCATTCCCCTCTGAGGCAAAAAGGTCTATCTGAGTTAGACCAAACCTCTATATCAATTCCTGAAATACCTGTATCTTCTGAGACCTTAATGACAACACTTAAAAAATACTGCTTAGTTACCTGCAAGTTCTGTTTCCCATGCAGATGAATTATTCTCACTGATAAAATGGCAAATCTGCTGCACTAAGGTATTCAAACAGGATACTCTTAATCTCCCCTGATGGTTCACATAACAGACTACCAACCTGTTATCTCACCTGCCTTGAACCTCTTGCTGAAAATCCTGGGGTAAAAAATGAATCAGTGCCTGCTGGAATGCGTTTGGTTCCCTCTAGTTGGAAGAGGCATTTGCTTCCTGAGATCACCAAAGTCCTTTCACTGTTTTCTGACCCAAGACAGTTCCTCAGCTCCCCAACCAAGCTCACTGGAATCTGTTGTCAATATCACTGGAGACAAGGGAGAGAAAGGGGGCCCCTTTCGCAAATTCTTTTTCTCCATTCACCACTGCATCTGTTGTATTGTGTCTGAACCCACTGGAATGATCTGTTCATAATTCTCAGAACTGGGACACCAATTTGCCAACAGATGATTCACCAGCAGGCACATGTTGAGTTTGGACCATGGAATAAACATAATTGTTGATGCCATTAAACCTTTCACCTTTAACCATTGCCTGGCTGTAGGGAATTAACTCGATAGTTGAAATGTTAATTTCGAAGTCAATATCTTTATTCTTGACTCTGGCAGAAAAACCTTCCCCAGATTTTTTTCCAAAGTGCCCCCAATGAACTGTAGATCTTGAGAAGGGACTAGATTAGACTGCTCATGATTTATCAACAGTACCTGTTTTTCCACCATCATCCATGTGTCTGTGGTCTGTAGTTGTGCCTTGGAAAAAGAAGGTCAAAATATCAACCAATCATTCAAGTATAGAAACACTTAAATCCCCCTAAATTGTAAAATACCCACCAGAGGAGCCAACACTTTTGTGAACACTCTAGGGGTGAAGAAGAGAGACCAAATGGCAATACCTGAAACTGGTACTGTTCGTCTTTTACACAAAATCCTAGAAACCTCTGCAAAGCTGAGTGAACTGGAACATGCAGGTACATATCTACTAGATCCAGAGATGCTAAGAAATCTCCTTTTGACTGGAATGGCAAGATCTGTAGGGACACCATCTTGAACCTCTTGTGAGGAATGAATGAGTTCACTAATTTGAGATCCAGAATGGATCTGGTTTCTCCATTTGGTTTTGCAGCAAAAAATTCAATTGAATATGTCCCTATTTGGTTCCATTGTAGTTTCACAATCAATCATTTCTGTAACAACTCATGAACCCCCATCAGAAGTTCTGTTTTCTTTACTGGAGCAGCAGGCAGAGATGTTAGGAAGAATTAATCTAGGGGAAGATGTTGAAATTATATTCGATAACCCTTTCAAATTATTTGAAGACCCCAATGTCCTTTATCGATTCCTCCCATGCACTCAAAAAACTTCAGGCGACTCCCAAATAGCATTGATTCTTTTGCTCTGGTATTTAGAGGATGCTTGTGCTTGATTTGAAGCACCTGGCTGTTGACCCCAGGATTTTTCTGCAGAAAGGACTCCCTGGCCATGTACCCTCCCTCGAAAGGACTGAATTCCCTGATTACTTTGAAAAGCCGGATCAAAAGGCCTTCGAGCACTGAAGCACCTTTCCTTAGAAGGCTGATGCACTGAGGCCGGTAGCTCCTTATCCTCAGCAGAATTTTAATCATTGCTCCCAACTGATCCTCAAATGCCATAAAATTGAATTTTTATCAACAAATTATTCTGTGAATTCTTCGTCTTCCAAGCTTCATCCAAAGTCTCCTTGCTGCCACCGACAAAACCTGCTGCTGCTGATGATGCACTCAAGGAGTCTTACAATAAGTCTGGTAAGGACTAAACATTTTGCTGCATCATAGGTAGACTATCTGTGATGTCTACCACCTGCTGTATCTGCTCCGCTGTTCCCTGAAAGTCTTTAATTATGGATTGAACCACATAGCTGGAATAGGCTGCAGTTCTAATTGATGTAGCATAAGACACCTTATTTACCAGATTAATTATTTTATCAACAAGGTAAGGAGGAACTGCGTCTTCTGGAATTATTACCCTTTGGGTAGATAACCCAGCCATCTAGAAATCTACCTTACCCACAGTAGAAATTTATCTAAAAATCCCTGTGATAGATAACGATTGCTCAGAAAACAAGTAAAAAAATGCCCATCAATGTCTTTCCATTCACTTTCCATAAAATTTCTTATCGCCTTATCTAGTGGTAAAGACTCTGGCTTCTTCCTTGGATAAATAGCAAAGAAATCCTCACCTTCCTCTAACACTGAGGCATCTGGGAAAGCCATGTTGTCTCTGATGTGCTGCAAAACCATGTTAAGGTTTGAACCTTGCACAAATTCTTCCTCTAAATCCCAAGTGTCTGGGGGATCTAGGGTGTCCATTTTAGGTCTGTTAGGCAAAGCAGAACACTCTCTGGCCTTAAAAGCAGCTGCTACAGCTGTTTACATCATCGGCTGCAAATCTTCCATCTCTGGATCACTTGAGAGGGCTCACCCTCATCTTCAGGTTCAACATGCTTCCTTTTCGCAGTATGCTAGCTTTCCTCCATGTCTACACCTAGACCGAAGGAACTGCGTATTTCCTTAAATACCTGGTTACCTGGCGAAGAGGAACAAGTAACCATTCATAACACAGAAAAAGCGGCCTGGGAAAACTTTCCTGCCGCTTTCCTTTTTCCACCATCCCCTAAAGTTAAATCTGTTGGATTGGTGTTATCCATTTAGGAAAGTGTTTCATGCTCGGTACACCGTATTCTCAGATTGATTTGTGTTCCCATGTTCAATTATTATTTATTTGGGAAAGGGAATGGTGCTTTCAATATTTACCAGTCTATAAATACTTAAAGACTGTACATAATGTCTGAGACGCTACAGTTAATCCATTATTTTATCTAAAAAGTATGTCCTGATAACTTTCCAATGTATGTGCTCCATATTTGCAACTCCGGCATTCTTTACAGATGCAAACCCGTCACATATCAGCTGCCCAAATCCTATATGCTTTATGCCTCAAAGATAGATAAGTGTGACTTCTAATTTCTCTCGGATTTTCCATTTTCCTAAATGCTGTTTTAGTTATGCTCTTGTGAACGCTCATAAGACCATCATCTGGGCTTAACATTTCCTGGGGTCTTTCTAAGAAGTTCCAAATATTAGCATCGTGAATCACTTGGCCAGTATGCAAATTCATGAGATGTTCTTTGCAGGCCAGACGGTCAATGAGTTGCTGAGTAGGGTGCCAGCGAGTTGATACTTGCCCATAGCAGCATCTCTGCTATCCAGTGGCCTCTGGTGGGTGTGCGGGCAGCAGCTAGAGAGGAAAAGAAAAGAGATATTTGGCTTTACATATGTTGAACTACATAGTTTGCTAGGTCTTATCGCTGGGTCTTATGGTCAAGTGTCATATATTTTCTTGAGTCTGAGTACATGTATAGGTTAACTTATAATACGCCCATCACATTTAGATTGTGTACCGTGTATGTGTTCACGGCTGCCCAATTGTGGCAGCATTGCCGTTCCTGTTGCCTGTAGGAAGCTCTAGAAAAGGGGCACCTGGGTGGACCGCCCAGACTAATGCCCACATACACACCACCAAACCCTCTTGATTCTTCAGTGCACAGAAAATGCGGCATTGGTCCGGAGTCACAATAACAGTTTTAAAACATGGAATATGCTGGAACCCAGCCATCTCACATCTTTGTGAGCTCTCAGAAAGGGAGTCTTTCATTTCGAATTGACATTTCCAATTGTACAAACAATAAACAGTATTTGCTTTGGCTGAATGGAAAAAACGGGACCCTTACAGTTAAGTCGAGGTAAAGCAAATTGCAATCAACAGGTAAGTCCAACTAATACACATAAAACTGAAACTATAAACAAGCACTGGCAAAGCCAATTGGCCGCTAGTCTTTTAGCTTGTCAATGCGTGTTTTGTTTTGTCATGTTTTTTTGCAAAACTTTGTTGGGAAAGCAGTTGAGTCGGCCTGAATCTGACAAAAACATTGGCTAAAAGCTAAAAAAGAAATTGTTTCAAAAAAGCGCACATGCCTGGCATTATAGGAAACTACTTTGTGTGTGGATTTGCTCTTGGTGAAAGGAAAGAAGAATGCCATCACTCACAGTAAAATTAGCCAATGGCTAAAGTGGGAGGATCCACTGCCACATGCTGTATGCTGTAGCGAGTGGATGAAAATGGGAATGACACAATAACAGTCAAAAGGATAAAGAGAGCTGGTTGAAAGCCTCTATAATTAAGCATATTGTACATATACTTGAAGTAAAATCCAAAGGTATTGGCTAACACCGAACCCAAAAAGGAAAAAAACTGAAAATAAAAATCCTTTTAAAAATATCACCTCTATGAATGAAGCTTACGCTGGTTTGAACTTCGAGGAAGGAAAGGCAATAACACCTGTTATATAGTTCAGTATAAAATTGAGAAAAAGCAGTTAACTGTTTTTATGTAAAAGTTAAAACAGATAAAAAAGTTCACAGCTACATTTCAGTGCTTTTCTCAGAAAAATCTGAACCAAAATGCACCAAACCTGGAACAAGCAGTAAAGAGTCTGAGCTCTACGAGCCCTTAAAATTTAAGCGAAATTCCTTCATCCATTTCGAGTTTTCCGCAGAGAAAATCCCCTTTTGATGGTTACATAGCAAATGGTACATTTGGGACCCAGTCATAACCTTCATTCACTTAACCATTCTGCTCCAAATGCAAATGAAACAGTCTCTGAGGTGAAACACGTGTTGGCTGTATTGTCTTTAAAGAAGTCTTCTACTGTGTCAACATTTGATCACAGTGTTTCTTTTTACGGACGTGTTCAACTGGAAACACGGGGCAGATTTACAAGCCCCTTGAGCCACCGGTGCATCACTTTTTGTGACGCATCAGTTGTTTTTTTTTTACACAAAATTTACAAGGTGACGCATTTATGGAGATGCGTCATGGAAGACGGAGATGCGACGGAATGGAACTGCGCGAGAATCTGCTGCATCACGTAAGTATTAAAATATGCAAAGTAGGCGTTCTGACGTTAAATCCAACACATTACCGACGCAGGCATATTTACAACAATTCTCCATGGTGACGCATCTTTTAGATGCATCACGCAACTCTGAAATTGCGCTCGCAAGCCTACGCCTCATAAACCCACGCGCAGGAAATGACGCAAGTACCATTTAAATTGAAGACAAGACCAGCAGAGCAGTCTTGCAGCAGATAGTTGGGAGTTGGACCAAGAAGACGCCAACCACCACAAGACCAAATACCACAACGCACCCTCCACCATCACCACAAAGGCAGCGCAGGAGAAGGGAGAGGATCTACCGGCAAAGGACCACCCTCCTTGGACTCCGGGATGAACAAGTCATCAAAATGTATTGCCTCAAGCAGGCGTCCATTGAGACCCTGCTGCGTCAGATCTCACCACGGCTACAGCCACCAAATGACAGGGTCTGCAACATTCCACCGCAGACAAAGCTACTGGCGGTGTTACACCAGTTGGCCTCAGGATCTTTCCAAGCAACAGCAGCACGAGTGGCAGGTGTCTCACAGGCATCTTTCTCTGCTTTCCTCCCTTCTGTCTTGGATGCCATCATTCAGCTCACACCACAGCACATCCATTTCCCCAACACACAACAGCAGCAGATGTTCATTAAACAAGGCTTCTATGGCTTCCCACATGTACTTGGTGCAATGGACTGCACGCATGTCCAACTGGTACCACCTGCAGCAACTTCACACCTATACCGCAACAGAAAGCACACACACTCCATCAATGTCCAGGCCGATGTGGACCATCGGGGACTATTCATCAATGTACTGGCAAAATATCCTGGGAGTGTGCATGATTCATATATCTACAGGAACAGCACCATCAATGACAGTTTCCAAAATGGACATTATGGCAATGGGCTACTTGCAGGTAAGCATCAATCAATTAACACATACCAAAACTCTGTAAGAATACTTGGCCATCTGTCACATTACGTGCCCTTGTGTAAGAATGACGCAATAAGTGATTGTGAAAAGGCCGACCCACATATACACTATATTCACATTACATACAGTCAAAAGCTGCATACATCCATAGAAGCATAACAGAAAGTGCAAAGGGATACAAGTTGGAAATACAAGTGAATATCCTGCAAACAATTGTTAAGTAGAATAAGTCACACTGTCTACATATGCACACATCTCATCTAATTCAATTTACCTGTTTCAATGTGTAATGCATTGAAAAGCATGCATGGAAATAGGAATCCAGCCAAATGGAATGTGTCCGTGCATTAAGGTGTCCCTTTGTGTCCGAAAACAATATACACATGATGCAGGCATCAGTGCACCAGGGTACAAGGGTGCATGTGCAGGGCCATGTCATCCGAATGTGTGACAACGCAGGGGCAAACACAAAGAACAAAACAATCAATAGAAATATGTTGCATCACTGTGCCTTGAAAGTGACTCACTTATGCCTAGACAAATCATTTGCCACACTCCCATAGTGAAATGGGCCTAGATGTGACATGCACAATCTGGGAAAGTGTGCATCAAACATAATAAGTACACAGGTATCACTTACACATAGCAAGACGTCACATCTTGTAGTCAACAAATCATGAACTGCAAAGCACCATCCCTTGTCATGCCCATCAATTGATAGACAAAACGTGAAGTGACACGTGTCACAAACAATGGTAAACTCAATGTTAAACACAACATCTAATCATCTCAAACAGAAATCCCACTTAAAATGTTTGCAAACAAGACGTACAACACATGCCATGTATACTGAATTCTCACTAAAGTTAACACATTTATCTACTTTCCACTTACAGCTGATCAAGGATATGGCCTACAGAAGTGGTTGATGGCAACATTTGGCAATCCCCAGACTGATCCGCAAAAGGCATACAACCATGCACATTGTCGAACAAGAAACATCATAGAAATAAGCTTTGGCATGCTCAAGTCCAGGTTTCGCTGCCTGGATTTATCAGGTGGAAGGCTACTGTATTCACCAGAAATGGTGTGCAAGATGATCATTTCATGTGCAATACTACATAACATATGTGTCAAAACAAATGTGCCCTGGGATGAAGAGGAACAGCCCCCTGACCAAATGGATGATAATGATGGCGAATCAGAAGCAGAAGGACGTGCCATACTCAACACTGCTGCAGGGATAAGACGTCGAACTCACATTGTCACTCAATTCATCACATGATGTTGCTATTCAACATTTGTACCAATATGCACTAATGTCTCAATAAAAAAATACACATTAAAGATTTACCTTTGTGTACATTTTGTATAGAGGCCATACAATGAAAAAGAAGGCTTCCTTTGGTATTAAGATTCTAATATAGTGCTCACTCCAATAATACAAACACTCTTACACACACAATTTTACAAGAGGGAATCTAGTTGTAAACCCACAGCTCAAAGCACAATGAGATAGTAGATATATATCTTGATTATTATTATATAATTCAAAACATTTCATCATAGACTTTAATTAAAACACAAAATCATCACACAATGCATAATATATATAGACTAAAAGGCTTAGGGGGCGTGGCTAACTGCCAAACATGGCGGACGCAAAGTGAGGGAGCTCCGTGCCTGGACCAGCAAATCCTGTCTAAATCCTGGGTAAACAGACCCCATCCATGGCAATAATTGTGTTGGCGGACCCGCTGAGTACTTAGAGCGTGTTGAGCCCCTAGAGCCCCGTGTGCCACCGAACGAGGAGCAGGGGTTGGATGCCGAGAAGAGAACGCGTGTGCGGCCGAACCAGGGAGACGGGGTGTTGCCGATGAGCTGTGGAAACAACACCCCGCAGCCACAGTAACGAGCAACAGCAAAGCATCGACCCTGATTTACCCTCCTGAGAACGTGGCTTACCGGCTGGAGTGTGCCCGGTGTCGGATGAGCGGAGGCTGTGTTCGGCGGCCTGATCCAGGCCCTCGCCACTGGGCGCGGTCTAGCGGTCTGTGCTGACTCCCCCCTCTCCCTCCATCGCTGCTGCAGACCAGTGGGAGTCTCCCGAACAATCGGACGGGCATCCACCCTGTACTATAACGGTGAGTGCGGGGTGTACGGCTGGGATGCCCTGGCGTGCTGGACAGGACAGGATCAGGAGTGCAGGGGACCGCCAAGCGCCGGCGGGAGCAGAGGGCGCTGCCCGCATTAATGGCATCGCTTGAAACCCTGTGAGCTCCCCTGGTGGCATCGCTCCACTCGATAGAGCGCCTGATCCCACTGCAGTGCCTCCTGCAGAGTACAAAGACCAGAGGCAGTACATAGCCATTGTTGTGGCCTGGGAGTGGGCCCGCCTCCCCCCCTCTTGTGCTCGAAGAGGAGTTTATACCAACTGCGGAGCACCCCTGCCGGTAGTCTGGCTAGTCTCGGTACGCCATTCGCTGCACATGCTGGGTCCAAACACTGCGACGGGACCGGCGGGAGCAGCCCGATGTGGCTGTGGGCCTGGAGAGTGGGCCTCGCCCTGGATGCCGGCCCCTTGGAGCCGCTGCAGTGTAAAAACCTGAGACCTTTACAGGCCCCTGACTCTCTGCACCTGGGCAAGGCCCCCTGACCGCTGCTGAGGGGAACCGGTGGGGAGGCTGAAGCGGGCGCTCCACACTGGTGTGGGCAGACCGCAATCCTGCGCCAGGAATAGCAATCACACAACACCGGTTGAAGAAGACGGCTCTTACCCATGCAAGGCTTCTGGGCTCATGATTCTACACCGAGGTGGCCTATACCGCATAGAGTTGAAGAAACAAACGTCGACCGGTGCACATACCCCACAGGCACTGCGGCCTGCACTCTAACACTACACCAGGACTCACCACAAAATGGGACGCCCCAAGGGGAAGGTACCTGGCACCAGCACCACCGGTGCACAGCAGCTGGATGACACGGACACCCCCACCCAGCTAACTAACTGTATCCCACCCACGAATCAGGAGGCATCCCCGGATAAATTAGATCTAATCCTGCAGGAGGTGAGAGACATTGAGCAACAAATTGGTTCCCTAACAACTGGTTTTACCCTCCTGAAGGCTAATCACACTAAACTTGCGACCACTGTAAAAGACAACAAACTGGCCCTGGCAGAGATACTACCACAGCACAAAGAGCATGCAGCGCAAATAACACAGCTGCAGCGTCAGGTAACCGGGCTGCAGGACAGAGTTGACGATGCTGAAGGGAGAACTCGGCTGAACAATATCCGCGTCATAGGTCTGCCAGAACGCAGTGAAGGACCTAATGCCACTAAGTTCATGGAACAATGGTTTCGAGAGCACGTAGCCCCGGAGCGCCTGTCAGATTTCTTTTGTGTGGAGAGAGCTCACAGAATCCCCACGGGCGGACCGACAACTGGGGCTCCACCTTGCCCTATGATTGCCAGAATATTAAACTTTAGAGACCGGGACATGTTGTTACAGAAGGCCAGGGAACGGTCCCAAATTCAATATGAGAACCAACGGGTATCACTATACCCAGACTACACAATGTTGGTACAACGCAGGCGATCCCTATATCAGGAGGTTAAAAAGAAGCTCAGAGCCCTGGACATTAAATACGCCCTGCTGTTCCCAGCCCCACTGAAGGTCATACATGATCAAAAAACACAGTTCTTTGATACCCCAGAGGAAACAGAAGAATGGCTAGAGATCATGTTTCCTCTGACGGAATCTGGGTCCTCCTCGCAGAGCCTCCCCCGGACACCGAGAAACACTCAGTATCGACAATCACGCCGCAACAAGCTTATCAACAAATCTCAAGCCGGAAACCCCACACCGGAGTAGGCTCAGAAAGGGCGCACGGAGGCGCTGGCGGTGGCGGGCACGCTCCGAGACTGTAACCACCATACAACCTCTGACTCCTCAGATGATAACACTGTTCTCTCCGACTCAGAGAGCAGCCTGGCATTATTCAGAACTGTGACACCTCAAACTGCTGATGGTTTCCTGGGATAAAGTGACGCCAGGTGGGAGGTCGATAGAGCGTAGACAGATCATTTTGTAAGGTAACTCGGGGTTCTCCGCAGATGGCTGGGCACACCCTATCCCACCCTCAAACTGGTCATACTGGTAAACACACCTGGTCCGGGTTGCGACGAACTCGTATGTTACTCACCACACTAGCAAGGTCATTAGAAGTCACCCCCTAATGGCGAAAGCAACTACTAAATTGTTACATGTTCACACAGTTGTGATTCTAGTTTGGATCAGCACAGGTTTAGTGCTGGACCGTGTATTCAATGTTCTAGTTAGGGGTTTCTTGGAAGCTGGCCCACCCCATTCACTACACTACGTACCGTCGACTCTGGCACATCCAATGCACAAGTGTAACAATTACTGCAACACTAACGCATGCAGGGTACTTATAACATAGTTACCTGGAACGTGCGGGGATTAGGGTCCATACATAAGCGCCATAGAATACATGCACAGTTAAACAGACGCAAGGCTCACATGGTGTTCATACAGGAGTCCCACCTCACTGAAGCTGAAGCACTAAAATTACGCAGGAAATGGAGAAGCCAGGTATTCTCCACATCATATTCTGCCTTTGCTAGAGGGGCAACAATCTGGGTTCGAAACGGAGTCCTGTGTAAGGCACTAGAGCAATGGATAGATCCATTGGGGAGATACATATTAGTGAGAGGTACGATGGATGGCACACAGGTTGTACTGGGTAGCCTCTATGCCCCTAATTTCGAACAAGACAAATTCCTTATGGGGCTCAAATTAGCAATCTGGATAGCCCACCCATGGGTACTAGGTGGGGATAAAGGATATATGGATATAAGCATAGACCGCTTACACCCCCCACTCAAGGTGCAGGGGCCATAAAACAAGCAGAGGCACTAGGCAGATGGTCGGAAGGTTGGACACTGGGAGACATATGGCGCCTGAAAAATCTGACCAGTAGAGAGTATTCTATTGGACTTGACACCATCGAAACGCGTCGACGTTAGGTTTCACAATCTGTGTAGTGGCTGGAACCACAGATAGAGAATTTGGTACAACCTATCGGGCTCCAGCTCAATTAATTTTCAGACACGGATGTGTGTTGTCTATGACAAAGTGTACTGTCTTGCTTTGTACTCTCCACGCTAGTGTTGGACATTTCTTATGTTTAATTTTCTGGAATGTTCTTTGATCCATTGTTTTTTAGATAAGTCTTTTAGTCTATATATATTATGCATTGTGTGATGATTTTGTGTATTAATTAAAGTCTATGATGAAATGTTTTTAATTATATAATAATAAACAACTCATTGTGCTTTGAGCTGTGGGTTTACAACTAGACTCCCTCTTGTAAAATTGTGTGTGTAGAAGTGGTTGTATTATTGAAGTGAGCAGTATATTAGAATCCTAATACCAAAGGAAGCCTTCTTTTTCACTGTTACTTGAACCCCATTCCTTTGGTCTAAGGGGTCCCTCTCTGATTTTTCAGCTAGAGGTCATACAATACAAATGCATAATATGTAAATTGCTCTCATGACATGTAACATCTCATGTCATGAATCATCAAAATGATCTGTGTATGTAACACGCGTGTACACATGGCTTTGACTCACACATTGAACAACATGAAAATGAAGGTGTTGCATCACCATGTGTGTGCACCCCATTGCTACAGATAGAATATGTGCATTCATCAGGCTATCAACATCTACAGATGTGACACACAGATTGGAATTTGTGTGCCGCCACATGCAATTGGCAAACTACATCAGTCTTCACTAGCATGTCCACCTACCTCAAGCAGTGAGTGTCAAAAATGTTCAGGAGAGGCATTCACATTAATATTGCAGATGTCGTCACACGTCATGCCTATAGGCAATGTCATTACATCTGCAACAGTGCTTAGTATGCAACAATGTGATGTGTCACATCACAAACATGAACATCTCCCATGTGAAGTGTCAATACTGTGCACAACTGTCCCTGTGAACGATAAAGAAACACCGCATGTTTCTGCATGGACATTTGCAGAGTCAAGGTGGGTCATGAATGAGGCACAGACATTTAACATTTTCGCAAACACATGTTCTTCTCTGTGTTGGACTCTGCATGCGCACAAACTGCTGGCATTCGTTAGCAGACACGCACCTGCACCATGGTGCAAAGATGGCTGGGTGGTGTGGATGACATGCATCGCTGCAGAAAGGGGCACTTTCATTATGGAAAACAACACATTTAGGCAGAGAACCCCTTATAATGTGTGATATGTGAAGCTGCACATATCGAAAGAGTGAAAATGTATGAGTCGCAAAAATAAATGTCACTTCATTGTGGCTTGTGACATCAATGCAGGTGTTGTGTACCAGTTGAATGCAGAGATGCATGTATCATTGCACATAAATGTTGAAATGCAATAGTGGACATGTGTGTTGTATGCAAAAGCCACACCAACACCCATGTCCCCCCTCCAACATGCAAAGTTTTGCGTGAAAGGTGGGATTTGGAACAGGCATATGTGAAGCCACACAGGGTGCCTGGCTGTGACATGGTAAGAATTGTCCTGCAGGTAGTGCTGATGATGCGTGATGCTACGTTATACACCTGCTGTGCAAGTTGACCGGAAAAGTACCACAAACATCCCAACAATTCAATTTCCTAATAAATGTGGACACCTATCCCATGATATACGTGAAGGTCTGAAACAGAAATGACCACAACACAGCAAAAAACATGCATTTTGTTGATAAAAAACCATACATGTGCATTTCGTGACGCATCACTTGCACAATACCATGCATCTCGACCTCTACATACCGAAATCAGGGTTGAGTCACTCCAACACACAAAACGTGTCGCATATTCACGAAAAATGACACAAAATTCAAAATGGGTAGCATGTTTGTGAATATTGACGCAAATTTATAAACGTGTCGCATTTCATATACAGATGCCTGTTACCGCATGAAGCCTAACGCAACAAAGCTGAAACCCACGCAACACAGAGAAACGTCACGCATGCAGATGTGAACTGTAAATGGCAATTGAGTCGAAATCACGACGCATCATCTGAAATATGACGCAAAACGTAAAAACGTGTCACATCCATGCAGGAAATGATGCAATGACTCAGCCAAGGTGAAAACCAGGAAGTACACAGTTACTTTCTCTTTCACTTACTATTCCTAGGAGTGTGTTTGGTGGAGGAGGCTGTTGTGGTGTGCTTTGCCAGTTTTCTGACCTTGTACTGTGTTTTAACTCTTTTTTTGTGTACTTTTAACATTTGTTTGTCTGTGAATTGTCAATTTAAAGTCTTTCTGTTGTGTAATTGTTGTTTTTTGGGGTGTGAGTGTCCATTTGGGGTAGATAGTTGTAGGTTAGTCCCAAGGGTGGGATTTTCTTTTCCTTACGATAGGTTTCATTTATTTAACTGTAAGTTTCAGTTAAATTTTCATAAGTTTCATTTAACATGTCTGGCAGGTCCAAAACCTGTCTCACAGACAGTTTGGGGGCCTTGTGTGGCTCATTTTTCATTTCCTGCCCCGTATGATCAGCACAGGGGGCAGAGTGAGCAAGGGCTACTCCCCATCTGAACGGCGGCAGAGGTGGGCCAAGGTCCAGCACCACATTTCCCCGCATATTTGACGTGGAACGGACAGTACACCAACTGAAACACCGCTGGCAGGATCTCATCAGCAGAGAGGGAGACTTGCTGGACCATCTTGGACTGGAAGTTGGTGGCCCAATTGGTAAGTCAATATCTAGGAACACAAATGTTGTTTATTAAGAGGTCTACAGCAACACCATACATTGCTCTGTCCATAATTAAATGAGAAACAGTGGTGGCGCAATGGTCTCTGAGAAAATACATCTGGAAATTAAATGTTATTTTTGCATGTTGTGAGGTCATAGTTCCATATGTCTGACACAACGATAATTACAAGTTTAATTTTATCTTTGCACATTCACAAGCACACAGTGCCGAGGGTGGAACACTTTTTGTGAAGCAACATAAACGCATTTTGTGTCAACATGTCACCAGTGATGTGTGAAGATAACATGTGTGGCATGTACTGCCCATGTAAATACGGCACATATGTGTCTAGCACTTTTACATCACAGCCCTGTTCCATAGGTGTTGCTGTGTGTGATCCCACTCCACACCCATGGACCATCACACATTTCCAGTAGTTTTAGAAAGCAACATAATGTAAAGGCATTGCACTGCATGCCTCCCCTTGGGTGACATATTTAGGCACTATGGTGAAAAATGTACTCTTTTCTCATTTGTCAGAATGACTTATGATGCATGATGCATTATGCTGCAAACATGTAGATAGTCAAACAACTATGGTGAGTTATGTGCAAGAATATGTCCATTTTGTGCATTTACATCTTCGTGACGCAGACATCCTTGCATCATTGTGCAAGTGTGCCTGCGTCAGGGCATGTATGATGATTCAGTCCCAGCACAGGCTAGAACCCAGGGATGCAACACATCATTGTTTAACTCTCAGAAGACGGTGCTGTGGAAGTGTCCCAGCATTGACAGTGTCAAAGGGCCAGTTGCGCCACGTTGCTGGCTTCATCGTAAAAGAGTTATATGGTCTGTGAATTACATGCATGCGTTATGACAATGTTTTGTGCTCAATGCATACACTGTATATATGTCCAGCATTCACAGCTCATTGTACATCTGTTCATGTTTCATAGGTGGACCCCAGCCATATACGCAAGGGGAGGTTGACACGTTTGAGGACCCCAACGCTACCAGTGAGTAACATTTCTCAATGATTGTGATGTTGATGATGGGCGAGGTGGAAAAATTGTATATGTCTGTGCCTACCAATAAATAGTTCACAAGATCTAACTGCTGTCTCCACTTGGCAAACGCTATTCAAGTTCAACTAACATGAGGCACCACATTGTGCATGGTGTACTGCGTGAAGACATGCCTGGCCCTATTAAATCCCATGATGGTGTCAGACATGCCTTCACGCAGTCCGCAATGCACAATGCAGTGACTATTGTCAATTTGACTGGAGGAGCAGTAGCCAAGTGGAGACAGCCGCATTGGCGGTATGATGTTTGGAGAGGTAGTCTAACAACAGTCTGCACTACGTGGGAGTGATAGGGTGTGTCCAGTTGTTTAAGGGGAGGGTGGGCGGGGGTTGCAGTGTGGGTGCAATGTCTGAGTCAGCTGGGCCAGGGGAGTCCATGGATTTTAATGCAGTTTTGCTGATCGTACGTGTAAAACCCTGGAGTTCAATGAAGCAAAATATGCCCAGGCTAAGTGTGCACCCCTGACATCATTTCAAAAATAATTCTTCAACATAGCATGTGAGCAGTTTAGAAATCAAACCGTAAGATGTGGCACATCCTTCAAATTTAAGATGTTTGGTAATTAAACATTGGATCAATCAGGCACTTTCAATATCCCTAAAGAGACTGGTCCAATTAGTATGCAACTGAGGTCTAGGATTGTCAGTCTGCCTTGTGTCATTTCATGATGTGGTCATTGTGCAAGGACAAGATTTGATAGTGTCATGACGCAATTGATGCACATCTTGTACTTAAGAAATGCCTCCTGAGTCCTGACTGTGTGAGACTGAATTTGTTCCTCACAAATGTTTCCTTGGGGCATGAACATGAGGCCTAAGTAGCTGTCGACAAGAAAAGTTTCCACAGAGGATCAGTGTGTGTACACTATGCAGAAGTCAGGATTGTATTAAAAATTTGATGTGTTGTTGAGTTAACAATGTACCCAATATCCTGGATATTGGTTTCCAGGTAGGGGCATGTATCCCTACATCCCTACAGTTCACCCTGCTAGTACTACATGGCATGCTGCATGTCAGTCAACATAAGTAGTGGCAATCATTAGAAGTGGCATCATTGTTGCACCACAGAGCACATCTCTGCTTCTTACAAAGGCAGTTGCAACGCCAGTGCATAACTCTGTAAAGGTGGGAAATAAACATACATGCAGGTCAAGTGGCTTGCAAACTTAAAAATTCTAATCAACACGCTGTGGCACTGTCTGATCACAAAAGTAGTTTCAGCTCATTGATCACATGACTACATGAATGTCACCTGGTGAGCCATATGACGTAACTTTTGTGAAAACTGAACTGAGACCATGATGTATGTTTACTGGTTTGTCATGGCTCTGAGTGTTGTTATCTATTGTTTTCATGACAACCTAGGATTTTCATTGAATCATGAGGTTTAGCTGATAGCACAGTATGTGATGCACAACCTTTGCAGTGTGATGTTGCTGTTTGTGGCCCATGTAAAGATCAGATGAATGGCCCAAGTGTTAGAGTCAGCATCTCAAATGTACGCATGCATTGTCTATCTACATTTGTCAGTTATGTAAACATTGACTGACACATGTGTACTTCTTTTCCAAAAGATAACATGACGGCTGAGGAGGAACGCAATTTCCGGATAAGAAAGACAAAGTACTCACACATCTGTGAGGTGGCAAAGGGCTACCGCTGGATGTCTCGCCTATATGTGAAGCAAAAGGCAGCCAAAACATGGATTGCAAATGTACCTGGCAAAAAAAATCAAACGGCAATGGAAAGGCGTCCTCCAAGGATATGGGCAATGGAGGTGGTGATGCTTCACAGGCTGGACCGTCTCAGGCACCAACACCAGCCCCAGGCCCGGGACCGGCTGCACCCTCAAGTGCTGGACAGTCTTGCGTCCAGGGGACGTCCACACAAGATGTGGATTATTTTAAGCTCAAAATACGTGGCCTAGAACATCAGATGGCTACAATGCTGCAGAAGATGGACTACCTGCAGCAGTGTGTGGACACTATCATTTCACAATTGTAGTGGCCATTTTGTATATATGTTTATTAGTTCTGTTATTATCATATTTAGGCTTAGTCATAGTGTAGGTGTAGTGTAGTTAGATTAGGTAGTGTTAGGTAGGTTAGTTAGCTTTTTTACATGTACATAGGTTTGAATTTTAATAAGATTGTCTTTTTTCTATACTTCGGGGTGGGTGGGTGATGTACTGTTTAAATACTTTTTCATACTAACAAAAAACAAAACAATTTTTTTTGTATGTTTTACAACTTTTACCTTAGTTTATGTATAGAATAAGTATGTGTATGTTCATTGTGCATTGATGTGTTAAGGGTGGGTGGGGGCTGATGTTTTAGTTGTCTAATGTGATACATGTTTAGCTAAGATAAGTTAAGTTAAGTAAGGTAGGTTAGTCACAGTTAGGATTGATAGATTTTTAGATAGAGTTTTGGCTTTTAAGGTTATTTAGGATAAGTTATTTAGATAGATTCACTTTTATTAGATTTTTTATTGTTGATAAATTTTTGAGGTTTTCAAATTTGTATCTTGTGGCTTGATGGTCAGCATTTCATTATTTTAATGTTTGAGTCATTAGGCACATGGAATGTAATCTGGTTTTTGTGTTTGAGTGATTAGGCATAGCAAAATGTAGCATGTAGAACCTTCATGTTAATGTGTTTTGGACATGGTATTTCAACACTTGAGACTCAACAGTTTTGTGCAGACACTCTTGTGGCTTGACATACATATGACTATGATTTTTCAAATGGCTATGCAGAGAACACTTGTATGTCTATGTAACAAGACTCTGTGTCAACTATCTTTAGTGATGATATCTTTGGGTACATAGGTGTTGTTTCTTACACAGATGGACAGGACGTACACACTGCACATTGTCAGTGTAGGTGTTGTTAGAGCTATTTCATGTTCATGGACAACTAGTTGTTGTGTTACAAGTAGGAAATTCATACCACTGCCCACCACAATGTCTGTATACAGGACAAGTTGAGTGGCATTGATGGTGTATGAAGTACACAGGTACAACTTTGCACACATCTTGGTTACTGGTATGACTATTTTCACTTGCTGTGGACATGCTGATGAGTTTACAGAGCATCATTTATGTTTTTATATTCCAATATTTGTACATGGATTGCAATATTAACATTGTAATACTTACCAGACACAGATAGAATCCTTACACACCCTTTCATGGGTGCTCAGATTTATTTACACACCAGAATTGTAATGACATGGGGAAATTGGTCAAACATAAACAAGGTGACATTGCTCTTGTTGTCACACAAGTTGGTATGCTACACTCATGTTTACAGGGGTGTGAGGAGTGAAAAAACAAGTTATCTAAAGTTTTTTTTGTGAGGTAGACATTGTTATTGGCACAATGTTTTGAACTTCACACATGAGGAGAAACATGATGGAGGGGCACAGGTGTAACCTGTTTGGAGAGGAGATTGTCTCTTGGTGATAAGTGGCAACACTGGAGAGAAAGTTCTCTTTGTAAACGGCACCTGTGACACTGTGTGATATCATTGTCCTGTCTTGCCCTTAAATTGTGTTGCAGTTGAGTCATCTTCGTCTGAAGATTCTGCTTGTTGCTCAGTGGACTCAGTCTTTGCAGGCTGTGTGTGAGGAGTTTGTCCAACAGCAGTGGCAGAGGAGGTTTGAGGTACAGCATTTTCCTGTGACAAGATGTTGGACATTAGCGCATAGATCAATATTTGCTGGTTTTTGATGACAGCCAATAAATCCCTGTGATAGCCAGACATTGTTGCGAGGTAAGTGTCCTGCTTTTGCTGCATGTCACATAGGATTTCATAAATATTTTCAAGATGTTTTGCCACCTTCCTGCTGCCACATTTGTTCATGCCTCAGACTCATTACTCCAGATATGTTTGTTAACGATTGTACGAGGCCAGGTGTTGGATTGTTGATGGATTGTTCCTGATCCAGGTTGACAGGTTCAGAGTTCATGCTCTTGAGGATGGCCTGTAGTGTACCACCCACACTGTCCACAGCCACATGCACCTCTCTGAGAAGGTCACGCTGTAGTCCAACAGCTGTTCTTTGGAACTGTAGCTGTGTATCCTCAAAGTCAGGGGGTGGATGTGTTGTGACCGATGCAGTGTTGGAACTTGTTTGAGTTTCTTCAGGACCAGCAACAACATTGGTGTCACTCTCTGGAGGCGGGGTAGGTGGCCATATGGTATACAGTATGTCATCAAGAGTGTCATGTTATGTTGTGGGCAGATTGTCCTCCATCTCTTGAAATTCATGTGTGTCATCCACATGTTCTGAGGTAGTAGGTGCATCTGCTGCAAAAAGATGGAAATGTGTTATTAGTGCTTGCATGTTTCACCTTTGAAATGTTTTAAATAAAGCATCACATGTCTTGTTTCAAAGATGATCTCTGTTTCACAGTCAAGTAATCTATGTTGTGATGCAGACCGAGGATCAAGACTTATACCCCCTTGCATCATCATTGCACCACGTATTATTACACCAGTGAAGCAGTGTAGTGGTACTTATTTTTACTGACCAGGGGAGAGACACTGCCTTGCTAATGTTTCTCTTGATGGTATGTACACTTTATGCCAACACTGTGATTTATAAATTAGTGTGTGATTGCAATGTGTTGTCCTCCTTTGCAGCACCCCATACTGCAACCCTTCTGTATTTTGGCATGCAACATCTTTACGACATTATGGTGCATGAAACAATTTCATCATGCACAGGCAATGAGGATTTTCTTTTATGGGCACCTTGCACCACCAGTGCATCAATTTTAATCATGTTAACAGTGACACACAGGCGGCACAATTGGCTTGTTGATAACCCCCTAAATATGTAGGCACGTTGCCAAAGCAGGCACCCTTGCACCATGGTGCTGGGATGCCAGCTTGGTGGGTAGATTGTTTTTGTGTATGAAGGGGCACCTTCATGCACATGAACAATCTGTTGGGGTGAAATAATCTTCCGATGCATGCTGTGGAATGCATTAGGCATTTGCTTGGCATAAATACGCTGGGCACATATGAACATTACTCCTTGTTCCTCCTTACTAAGCCAGCAGTAGGGTGGCATAGCACTCAGATGCATTTTCCGATTTAAGATTGCTCATTAATCTGTACATGCATCAGTGGACATGGGTGTTGCATGAATATACCCACAGCAACACACATGTCACACCACTGACACGCCAAATGTAGCATTTACGGGGTGATATTTACAGGCACCGGTTAAGACACGGAAGGTGCCTTTACCTGTCCTTGTGAAGATCACACACCAGGGTACGCCAATGGTGCCTCATGCAACTTATTTCTCGGGTGGGACAACATGATTGTATATCTGCCCCATTGGAGAGAGAGACATGGCAGGGGTGTTTTGGCATGTGCAAAGTGTGATTGTCATATGTGATTTACTTCCATTACGGATAGGTGGGACTGGGGACAGGTCCCAAGACATCAAGATGCACACAGCAGACTGTGGCACAGGGACATATCTAGCTAAGATCACCACCATGACATATTACTGATATATGTTCACTTATTGTGACTTACCCGTTGACTGCTCTTGATTTTCTAAGGCTGCACTGTCCTGTCCCGATATTCCGGTGACCAACTCCTCTGGGATGACAGCTGCCACCCGCTCCTCCAGGGCATTCAGAACCTCCTGTTCTGCTGGGCTACCTACTCTTGTTTGTAATGCTGCCTTACGGTTTGCCGCAAGCTTTTCTTTTGTTCTGCGCTTGCAGTCGTGCCAGCGCTTTTTACAGTCGACGACAGTCCTCTTAGCTTGTCCTACGCTGTTTATGTTCTGGACAATGGTCTGCCATATCGCCTCCCTTTTGGCAAGTGGCAACTTAGAACTCACAAAGAGCTGGTGCTGGTAATTGGTCACCTCAGTGACCAGTATTTCATTCTCCTCCTCTGCTGAAGTTCGATTTGGGCTTCCTCTTTGCCAGGGTCTCTGCATGTGCATCAGGGCTTTTGCTGCGGGTGGTTGCTTGAGGGTCCTGACTACTGCAGTGTCCTTCCTGGTCCATTGCAGATTCCTCTTTGGTCCCCAAAGGTATTTTTTTAGGATTTGCGTTTTCCGGGTGCTTATTTGCCGCTTCATGCAGTGGTGAGTGTCGCAGAGTGCTCGGGCTGGCGTTATGTGACGCAAAACTGCCTTATGTCACTTTTTCAGCAGTTGCGTCAGCCTGACTTGCGGCAGTTTTATGGCACCTACGTCAGTTCTTCTGACGCAGGCTGCCGTGTTGTGCCACGGTCCGCCATGATGTAAATTTGGCGCAACCGTGGCGATCTGCGTTGCCTCAGAGGCGGCGCATTTTTTTTTACGCATTGCTGCATTGCGGCAGCGATGCGTCACTTCTTGTAAATCTGCCCCACGATGTGTTGAAGTCTGGAATAAAAAGAAATTGTGAGCTCCTGTGTTGGTTGCGGACTGTTGCTAACATACCTATCCCACTATTTTGCATTCTTTCCATTTAGGTCTGCTCCAGGACACCTTTCAGTTTTATTGGATGTGATATTTCTTTACCACTCTCTTGTTGCACTTATTCGGTAGCAAGAGTGCGGCTTGATGTAGCACCCAGGCATACTTAATTCCTTTATTATTGCACTATACAGTGTCTTTACTATTGCCTTGACATTGGAGGGGACGTGCGGGTAACTATTTCCACTGCTACCAACTGTAAAGTTATGAAATAAGTTCTTTTTCATCGAACTCACATCTCCCCATGTTAGCTACTGATGTCCGGATTCCACCTCTGTAACATGTATTTTCTTTCGTTACCTACCTCTCAAAAGTTGATTACATATCTGCGAAAGATGCTACTTAGGCTGCAGAAATGACATCCATTCTGTGAAATATGGATTTCCGCCCATGGGTGGCCTTGTTTTAGTCTACAATAAGCATCACGCCAAGGAGGGCCTGTGACAGATTACACTCGGCAAAAGGCTCATGATAACAGTGAGTAAATTGTGTGGAAATGTGCAAGATATTGGTACCCTCATGTTTCTCCCACCGAGGCCCGGTTCTAGAGGGTGGGCCAGGCCCACCCAAGAAAGATCCTGGCCCACCCAAGGCCATTCAGAAATGGAAAAGCATGTCCACATACCTGGGCCGACTTTCCTGCGGGCGCACAACCCAAAAGCCTGCTTCAGCTTGGCTATGACTAGTCTCAGCAAGCCACGGAGTCAGGCTGGTCCATTGTCATGGGTACAATGATGATGGGCCGGCAAAGGAGGCACAGCATGATTCATCTCCTCCCATCCCAGGCCTCAGGAGGTGTCTGAGTCCTTGGGAGCTTATTATGCTTAATGCAGCACAATTAACAAGTCTTAGGTGGGGGACGTTGGCTTTAGTCCCTCGCAGCTGGCCATAACGGCTCCCCCCTTATTACAGGAAGGGGCAAGGGGGGAAGCCTAGTGCCAGCTTTCTTGGTTTAAAGACTGTGTAGTGACATACCAGATATAGATTGGAAGTTTCGATCCAATGAAATTCCATCCGTTTATGGAATGGGGAGGGAGCTGTGCACATCGAAGAGTGATGGAACTTCAGAAATAAAACAATAAGGACTGACTAAAAGGAAAATTCGATTTTGACAAAGTAGCAGTGAAAAATCAAGCCACCCTCTATGTTGGGGCAAAAGGAGAAGTGCGAGCAGTGGAGAGATAAAGACAGAGACAGAGACAAAAAGAAATAAGAGACGGAGTGGGGAGTAGAGACAAACAGAGAGGGAAGAGGAGAGAGGGAGAAATGATTGAGGAGAGAAGAGAGGAAAAGAGGCTAGAGGGGAGGGAAATAATTACAGCACATTTAGGGAGTGAGAGAGGGAGAAAGGAGAGAGGGAAACAACAAAGGAAAAGATGAACTGAGGACAGACTAAGTGGAGAGAAGGTGAGAACAAGAGGTTGGTAGAAAGAGGGATGGGTAGAAGCAAAAGTGGAGAGAGGTGCAATGCAAAGGGAGAAAAAGAACAGTGAATGACAAAGTGAAGGCTGGATGCTGAAGAGGATGTTAGATGTTTCCTGGTCAGTAATAATAATGATAGGATGGATACGACCTCATGCAGACTTCTTAGTTCCGACGTCACAGCAGTCCACAGCTTGAATTAAAGGTTGGTGATACCTAGAGGAAGTGCCAAATATGGAGAAAACCCCAAGAAAGGGATAGTATGATCAAAGAAATGCCACCTCTCCACTGTTTCTAGCAATTCCTCCAGAAATAGGTGGATTTTCCCTTACCACTCAACAATAAAACTTACTTGTGGTCTGATCTCTACTAAAGGTAGAAGGCCCTCCAGTTTACTGAATAACCTTTGGGAGCTGCAGACCTGAAAGAACTCACAGGGACAGGAATCTATGTAATGTCTACAGAGAATGGTCTTCTGCAAATGTCAAGGTTTAATAAAGCAGGTAGTTACTGGCAGCAGCTAGCCAGTAAATGGGACACAATGGAATATCAATGCAAAAAAGGGGTATTCAGTTCCTAAGTGAATAAAACAGGTTGTGTAAGAGAGCAGCCGCTCTCTTGGTATCTAGATAGAGGAGGGGAATTCCTCTATTTGGAATTAGGACCCTCACACACCCAGCCAGCTAAGTGTCATGCTTCATCATTGGGTCTGCTCCTCGTCGGGTCGGCGCTGCAATACCCGACGGGCACCCTTGAAGGGGCTCTTTAGCGGAGATCCCTTCAGGTGGCTTCAGGTGGCAGCTCATAAAACACACGAATTGTAATTCAATCAATTGTATTTACATGCTCACGTGTCCCTGCGGACTCCAGTATATAGGCATGACAACTAGGTCCATGAAGACACGCATCACAGAGCATAGGAGCAACATTAGATGTCACAGAACCAATACAAAAATGACAGCACACTTTGAGTCTATGAAGCACTCACCAGACTCACTGCGCTGGGTGGTTTTGGAATCACACACTAATATAACTAAAAGCGCACTGTTCCGAATTGAGCAGAGGTGGGTCCTTAGACTGGCATCCGATAAAGAAGGACTTAATGAAGATATCCCGTGGAGCCTACTAACGAGATGAATAACATCCCTTAACTGATCACCACATGGATGCACCCACACCCCTTTCTGGCAGACCTAGCTGATAACAACCATCCCACCCGACCCTTGGTATTGCGTGACACCACTCCTTGTCTGTCCGCATACGTTCAACATTCTATTTGACCACCTTACTTGGGGGTTGGTAAAGGTCGCTGTTAAGATAAGGAATTAATACCACAACTCCCACGTACGAGTTACGTGTCTCTTACTTTATCTAGCACGGCCCTAATCGCTTGGCCCTCTAAGCAAAGCCATAATATTCCCATACATTGGCTAGTATCTCTTCCACTCCAAAATGGCCGACAAATTACTTAGCCATTTGACCGGTCTTTCCTAAACACCAGGATTTCCAACATGGCGCCCAAAATAGGTTAACGCTGTAGCCTATGTCCCTCAAAGAAATGCGGACCCCGCCCCCCTCAGCCGCCGCCCGCGAGGTTAAAACCGTCAAGTACATTCAGACAGTTACCTCCTGGTTCCGGCAGAGCGAGGGGTAGGTCCTCCGCCATTTCTTGGAGAAGACGCGTAAGTAACCTTATTCTAGTTACCTTTATTGAGCTCTCTTGGGATCCCCTGACACTCCATGCTGGGTGCCTCCCGGAGTTTTTTTGCGATATCTCACCAATCGCTGGTTGGATACGCTTGATCCTTGCACTATGGCAGTACGACTCAAAGGTCAGCGAGGAGCCTTTTGCCCCATGAGGTGCGCGGGGTTTTTACCCCTACGCATTCACATGACGGCACCGGGGTCCCTCTCTTGCCCTCTCACGCCTTATTGCTTCACTCGAGTCTTCAACAACTATCATCCTGTACAGCCTTGACAGATTACAATACCTCCGTAGACATCTTGTCTTGTCAGTGCCAGTATGAATCTAACTACCCTTACTGAGTGGAGCAACAACTCCCTCCATACCCATTATCTAACGCTGGCATTGTTACCCACAGGACACTAGTTGCTACAGTGTCCACCTCTGCTGGAACACGTCGACGAAAATTGCTGACCCCAATGGGGTGAGTCACCACTATTAGTCGCCACTATACTGCGTGTTTTACACCACCGCAATGTTTTTATCACAGCACTCTAGTGTGAAGCATGCCTTCCTCACATTCTTCGCGCCACATGAACAGATCTTTAAACATACGTCCTGCTGTATCATTAAACTGTGCTGTGAAATGTTTCCCTTTTGTATTTTAGGTTGTGCCTCTAGATCGACATGTACCACATTTAGGGTACTGTTTGTGGTTCACTGACATTATTACGCACCACGACTAGTGTAGATAGATACTTTAATTGGTCCTGAAGAATTGCTGTCTACCTGACGAATAAGCAAGAAACATGTTGACCTTGAAGGGCTATACCCTGTAACATCACTGCAGGGAAGCGCCACACTTAGTTTTTAATCAGGAGAGGAGCCATACTCATTAAAATAGTTCTGATTGGACCCCTTCTTCCTGTTTTAACATCACTCCATTTTACATCTACACTCACTAGGCCCCTCACACGCACCGCACTTAACGGCAGGAATTAAAAGATATCCGCTAAAGAGCCCCTTCATGGGTGCCCGTCGGGTATTGCAGCGCCGACCCGACGAGGAGCAGACCCAATGATGAAGCATGACACTTAGCTGGCTGGGTGTGTGAGGGTCCTAATTCCAAATAGAGGAATTCCCCTCCTCTATCTAGATACCAAGAGAGCGGCTGCTCTCTTACACAACCTGTTTTATTTACTTAGGAACTGCATACCCCTTTTTTTGCATTGATCTCTGTCAGGGCATGTATGCTGGACCTGCTTAAAAAGCCCTAGGTTCCCTCTCTTTGTAGACAACACAATGGACTATAACATTAGGTGTAGGAGACCATCAAGTTCAAGGGCTAGAAGGAAATGACGGTAAACGGCATGAGAAAACACAATTGAAAAAAGGGAGAATTTTTAACACAGGAAAAAGAACTGAAGTAAAATTTAAAGAGGCAATAGAAATTGGGAGAGTGGGGAATAAGGACACAGGACAGAGAGGGAGGGAAATAGTGCATGGGAGATGGAAATGTGGAAAATCAGGGCAACTACAGAGAGAGAGAGAGAGAGAGAGAAAGAGAGAGAGAGAGAGAGAGAGAGAGAGTAAAAAAGAAGCAGAAAACAAGAGAGGCAAAATAATGGGAGGGAGAATGATATAGGAGGGGATTACAATAGATAGAGGGGGTTGTAGGATGAGAGAAAGACAGGGGGGGAGACAGAATGAAAAGTTGGTATGATAAATGGACAGACATACAGAAACATAGAAAATCTAATAGATGAAATGAGTGGGAACGTGAGAGTGCAGGTGTAATGAGAGAGTAAAGAAAGGGGAAAGAGGGATAAACACTAGAAGGAGGAGTGAAAGAGAGAGCAAGGGCACAGGTAATATATAGAAAATGAAAAGAATGGCTGTAGTTGAAGTGATTTCCTCCACCATGTCAAGCAGAGTCAGATCATGTCTCTTCCCACAGTATAAACGTCACCAAGTACCAAGTTGTGTTACACCCCCTAAGAAATCATACCCAGAGAGACGTCTGTCTGGCAATCAAAAGCGTGCATGAAAGACTTGGATGTGTACAGGTACTGAAGCCTGAAGTTAAGCAGTGAGTTTTCTGACTTATTAAGGGTGGGCAAATATATCAGGAGACCTCAGGGTGACCAGAAAAGTCAGTGATCTGAAGGGAAATGAGATTGTTTGCTATGTGAAATTGAGAAGAAGATTCAGCAGCTTGGGATGCCATGTGCCCCAGGGGCCTAAAGTGGACCAAAGCTCCAATGATTAATGTCCCTGAGAAGGAACCTTTGGGCACTTGAACATGGCCAGGAGCTACAAGTAAAGGACACTGAGCAGGAGCCTTAGCACCCCTGGTGAGAAGGAGAGATAGGGCAAGCAGCAGCCTTGAAAACCTTGGTGTGAGCAGGGTTTCGGGCAACTTGGGGTGGGCATAAACCTCAGGACCCTGATGGTGAGCTTGAGGCTCAGGGACCTGAACTTGAGAAATACCCTGAAGTATATGTTCACCGCCAATGCCCACTGAGAGGATTGAGGGTGAGCAGGAGCTTCAGCCATCTGGTGGTGACAGTTCACCTCATACCCTTAGGGTCAGCTATACGGATATATAAGGTTGGCAGAATCTCATGGTAAACTTGGTCCTCTGGGAAATGAGGATGTCCCAGAGCTTCCAGGTAAGAGTGAACAAGAGCTACAGGGTCTGATGGTGTCCTGGGAAATCAGGTGCCCAGATGATGAGTGAGCTGGAACCTTAAGGACCTGAGCCGGAGCAAGAGTTTCAGAGGACCGGAGAGTGGAAATGAGCTTTGGGGTCCTCCTAATAAGTGGGTAGTTAAGAGACCAACTGATGGTGAGCAAGAATCTAAAGGCCTTAGGATGAGCTGCACCCATGGATTCTTAAGTGTGAACAGAATCCTACAGACAAGAGGATCCATGTGAACTTCAGGGGTCATGTTGGTCAGGACCAAGCAAGGATCCATAAGAATGACCAGGAGTTGTGTGACCTGATTGCCGAGAGAGGATTAAGAGATCGGAGGGTGAGTAAGGGCTTAGAGAATCAAAGAGTGAACAACTGATTCAGGCACATATTCGTTGGAACACGTGAGAGTGTGCTGAAGAGAAATAATGGTGTTTCCAGCATTCGTGCTAATGGTCCTAGAACATTTGAAAAGTTTAATTTATCATATCAATCAATCAATCAGGGGTTTGTTAAAGCGCGACTACACACCCGTAAGGGTCTCAAGGCGCTAGGGGTGGGGGAGGGGGGGTGGGTGCAGGTTCCATCCATCAAGGAGGGGGTCTGTCGAAGAGCCAGGTTTTGAGATTTCTTGCGAAGATGGGGAGCGATGTTGTCTGTCTGAGGTGGAGCGGAAGGGCGTTCCATGCTTTGGCCGCGAGGAAGGAGAAGGAGCGGCCTCCCGATCTGGTCTTTCTGGTGCGGGGGACCACGGCGTAGGAGAGCTGGGCTGATCGTAGGGTCCTTTGGGGTGCGTGGAATTTGAGTCGGCTGTTCAGGTATGCTGGTCCGGTGCCGTGGAGGGCCTTGTGTGCGTGGGTGAGCATCTTGAAGGTGATTCTCGCCTCGACAGGGAGCCAGTGGAGTGTGCGCAGGTGCTGGGAGATGTGGCAGTGTTTTGGCAGGTTGAGGACCAGTCTTGCGGCGGCGTTCTGGATGTTCTGTAGCTTGCGGGTGAGGTTTTTGTTTATTCCGGCGTAGAGTGCGTTGCCGTAGTCGAGTCTGCTGGTGACCAGGGCGTGAGTGACGGTCTTTCGGTGTTCGAGGGGATCCATTTGAAGGTCTTACGAAGGAGGCGGAGGGTGTGGAAGCAGGAAGACGAGACAGAGTTGATCTGGCGGTCCATTTTGAGCTCAGAGTCCAGGATGATTCCCAGGTTGCGTGCGTGGTCCGTGGGGGTTGGCGGGTTTCCGAGGGCGGGAGGCCACCAGGTGTCGCTCCAGGCATCGGGGTTTGGGCCCATGATGAGTACTTCTGTTTTGTTGGTGTTTAGTTGTAGGCAGCTGTTTTTCATCCATTTGGCGACGGCTTCCATGCCTTCTCGAAAGTTGCGTCTGGCGGTGTTGGGCTCGTTGGATAGGGAGAGGATGAGCTGGGTGTCGTCTGCGTATGACACGATGTTGAGTCCGTAGGTTCTGACGATGGGGGCGAGTGGAGCCATGTAGACGTTGAAGAGCGTCGGGCTGAGGGAGGAGCCCTGGGGGACTCCGTAGGTGGTAGGTGTGGGGTCCGAGAGGAAAGGGGGAGTCTGACCCGCTGCGTCCTGCCGGAGAGGAAGGAGCGGATCCAGTCGAGGGCCTTGTCCTGGATTCCTGCGTCGTAGAGTCTGCGTATTAGGGTGCGGTGGGAGACTGTGTCGTTCATAAATGTCTCTCCAAATAAGTTCCCTGATACTAACCAAGCAATGTTTCATGAGAGGTTGCGATCGCCAAAGGTGGGCCACAAGTTTTTGGGTGCCCAGACCAATTTCTGGTCCTGATTCACCCCGGGACATAGGCTACTTTCAAGCCTGGGGACAAGTGTGATGTCAGCAGTTTAATCAAAAAAGGAACCGGGAGCTTTTTATAAGGGCCTGCACAATGCTCCTAGGGGATACGTAAGTCAAAAGGATGTGCAGTTCCTAACAGTGGGGGAGGGGAGAACAGGTCTCTTATGAATTGCCCTCACACACCCAGAAGGGTGTCATGCTTCATCATTGGGCTGTGCTCCTCGTCGGGCCGGCGCTGCAATGCCCGACGGGCTCCCGCGAAGGGGCTCTTTGCCGGAGATCTTTTAAGAGACAGCCGTTTGGTGCGTGAGGGTAGGTGATCAAGGTAGTGTGTGAGTGTGAGTGATGACTTAAAATAGGTTTAGTACTGCCTTGAGGGAACTAATTTTATTCACGGGGTGTACTAACCCTAGTTGGAATAACAATGATCCCACAGGGTCTAGTGTGTGAGTGTGGTCGACATGTTTCTTGCCTATTGCCCCTAACGGGTCACTTGGCAATTCTTCAGGACCGGTTTCTAAAAGAGTGAGTGCTCTAAAACTCTAACACTACTACAAGGCCGGTGCTGAGTACTGTTGATTTCACCAGCGTTGTTTCAAGGAGATCCAGGATGAACCCGGATTGATGAGACCCCGAATGGTGGAGTCGCAGGTTGTACGGGGTGGCCTTGCGAGCACTACGTTGCTCACTATGGAGGGGGCCGCGCAACTAGCGGTGCTCCTACCCTGGCTCTGGCTCCCGGGATGGTAGCTGCTGCATGCACAGATGAACATCACAGATATCCTGAACACTCTCACTCATTCCCACAGATGAGGCAAAGGCCCCAATTTCATCCATTTTGCATCATAGCACTATGATTTTTTCAAAAGCACCTTACCTGACGGGTTTCAGTGCCTTAAAGATAGGTGTTTTAAGGTTCATAGTGCACACCTTTTGTACCCTGAACTCCTGTGGATTTCTTTTTTTATTACATGAATGGCTAAGCAGACCTCTAGTGTACAGTGTAGTGTTGTCTATTCTGAGTGTGTTTGTTTAGTACAGGGCACTGCAGTATTGTTTTCCTGAGTAAATCTTCTTTTATTACTTGGTACACGGTAATTATCTTTTACAAATTGCAAACCAAATACACGCTACAAAACAACCAGACAACTTAATACTAGCAGTTCAACCATGTTGTTACTTCTTCTATTAAGGGGGAGATGTGAATGCTGGAAATATTACCGCTACAGGGAAGACTGATAGGGGCCAGAATGGCCAGAAAAGCAATATCAGATAAAACGTGTAGGTCTCATAACATATGGGAGAAGGACCCAGGCCCAGTTGAGTTGGTTTTTCACATTTGTCAAAACCATAACTCAGTTTTAACTCGTTTTTTTTTAAACATTTGCATAGAAAGGTAGGATAAATAATGGTAAAGTCTAAACTATTTTCTTAGGTAGTGGTGTGCAAAGTTGTCAGCATGCTTATTGCACCACATTTTTAAACTTCAATGGTTTGCAAGCTGCAAAACTGACAAAAAAATATATATATATATATATATATATATATATATATATATATATATATATATATATATATATATATATATATATATATATATACATATATTCACTCAAGGGTTTGCCTTTTGTGGGATGCACTCGAGATGGATGCATATAGCACAAAGGAGTTGTTGCCCCCAGCCTCCAGACAGTTCTTGCGACGGTACACGGAGACAAACAAACTCCTTAATAGTGCGCATCCACTACTCACACAATTGGCTGCCCCAGGTCGAGGGAAGCACCACCGCGTTATGCACAGCAGGTCCGCGGCTGTTTATTGGGGCAGCCAATTGTGTGAGTAGTGGATGCGCACTATTAAGGAGTTTGTTTGTCTCCGTGTAACACGCAGAAAGAATCTTTTAACATCTTGACAATTGGAACAAGCAACCCACACGGGTTTTGAAATTGATATTGACACTACCAGGCCCAGGATCCTTTGAGACGGCGTTTATTAGCCGGCCCACAAGGGCAAGACTACTTGTAAATAAATTAAGGGAATCCCTGGCAGTGGTGCTTGTTTGTTTTGTGACAGTTGCCAGAGAAGAAGGGCGGAAGGCCCGAAACGCGTCGCAAGAACTGTCTGGAGGCTGGGGGCAACAACTCCTTTGTGCTATATGCATCCATCTCGAGTGCATCCCACAAAAGGCAAACCCTTGAGTGAATTTAATTCGGCCCGCCAGGTCGAGGGAAGCACCACCACGTTATGTACAGCGGGTCCGCGGCTGTTTATTGGGGCAGCCAATTGTGTGAGTAGTGGATGCGCACTATTAAGGAGTTTGTTTGTCTCCGTGTACCACGCAGAAAGAATCTTTTAACATCTTGACAATTGGAACAAGCAACCCACACGGGTTTTGAAATTGATATTGACACTACCAGGCCCAGGATGCTTTGAGACGGCGTTTATTAGCCGGCCCACAAGGGCGTGACTACTTGTAAATAAATTAAGGGAATCCCTGGCAGTGGTGCTTGTTTGTTTTGTGACAGTTGCCAAAGAAGAAGGGCGGAAGGCCCGAAACGCGTCGCAAGAACTGTCTGGAGGCTGGGGGCAACAACTCCTTTGTGCTATATGCATCCATCTCGAGTGCATCCCACAAAAGGCAAACCCTTGAGTGAATTTAATTCGGCCCGCCAGGTCGAGGGAAGCACCACCGCGTTATGCACAGCGGGTCCGCGGCTGTTTATTGGGGCAGCCAATTGTGTGAGTAGTGGATGCGCACTATTAAGGAGTTTGTTTGTCTCCGTGTACCACGCAGAAAGAATCTTTTAACATCTTGACAATTGGAACAAGCAACCCACACGGGTTTTGAAATTGATATTGACACTACCAGGCCCAGGATGCTTTGAGACGGCGTTTATTAGCCGGCCCACAAGGGCGTGACTACTTGTAAATAAATTAAGGAATCCCTGGCAGTGGTGCTTGTTTGTTTTGTGACAGTTGCCAGAGAAGAAGGGCGGAAGGCCCGAAACGCGTCGCAAGAACTGTCTGGAGGCTGGGGGCAACAACTCCTTTGTGCTATATGCATCCATCTCGAGTGCATCCCACAAAAGGCAAACCCTTGAGTGAATTTAATTCGGCCCGCCAGGTCGAGGGAAGCACCACCGCGTTATGCACAGCGGGTCCGCGGCTGTTTATTTGGGCAGCCAATTGTGTGAGTAGTGGATGCGCACTATTAAGGAGTTTGTTTGTCTCCGTGTACCACGCAGAAAGAATCTTTTAACATCTTGACAATTGGAACAAGCAACCCACACGGGTTTTGAAATTGATATTGACACTACCAGGCCCAGGATGCTTTGAGACGGCGTTTATTAGCCGGCCCACAAGGGCGTGACTACTTGTAAATAAATTAAGGGAATCCCTGGCAGTGGTGCTTGTTTGTTTTGTGACAGTTGCCAGAGAAGAAGGGCGGAAGGCCCGAAACGCGTCGCAAGAACTGTCTGGAGGCTGGGGGCAACAACTCCTTTGTGCTATATGCATCCATCTCGAGTGCATCCCACAAAAGGCAAACCCTTGAGTGAATTTAATTCGGCCCGCCAGGTCGAGGGAAGCACCACTGCGTTATGCACAGCGGATCCGCGGCTGTTTATTGGGGCAGCCAATTGTGTGAGTAGTGGATGCGCACTATTAAGGAGTTTGTTTGTCTCCGTGTACCACGCAGAAAGAATCTTTTAACATCTTGACAATTGGAACAAGCAACCCACACGGGTTTTGAAATTGATATTGACACTACCAGGCCCAGGATGCTTTGAGACGGCGTTTATTAGCCGGCCCACAAGGGAGTGACTACTTGTAAATAAATTAAGGGAATCCCTGGCAGTGGTGCTTGTTTGTTTTGTGACAGTTGCCAGAGAAGAAGGGCGGAAGGCCCGAAACGCGTCGCAAGAACTGTCTGGAGGCTGGGGGCAACAACTCCTTTGTGCTATATGCATCCATCTCGAGTGCATCCCACAAACAGCAAACCCTTGAGTGAATTTAATTCGGCCCGCCAGGTCGAGGGAAGCACCACCGCGTTTTGCACAGCGGGTCCGCGGCTGTTTATTGGGGCAGCCAATTGTGTGAGTAGTGGATGCGCACTATTAAGGAGTTTGTTTGTCTCCGTGTACCACGCAGAAAGAATCTTTTAACATCTTGACAATTGGAACAAGCAACCCACACTGGTTTTGAAATTGATATTGACACTACCAGGCCCAGGATGCTTTGAGACGGCGTTTATTAGCCGGCCCACAAGGGCGTGACTACTTGTAAATAAATTAAGGGAATCCCTGGCAGTGGTGCTTGTTTGTTTTGTGACAGTTGCCAGAGAAGAAGGGCGGAAGGCCCGAAACGCGTCGCAAGAACTGTCTGGAGGCTGGGGGCAACAACTCCTTTGTGCTATATGCATCCATCTCGAGTGCATCCCACAAAAGGCAAACCCTTGAGTGAATTTAATTCGGCCCGCCAGGTCGAGGGAAGCACCACCGCGTTATGCACAGCGGGTCCGCGGCTGTTTATTGGGGCAGCCAATTGTGTGAGTAGTGGATGCGCACTATTAAGGAGTTTGTTTGTCTCCGTGTACCACGCAGAAAGAATCTTTTAACATCTTGACAATTGGAACAAGCAACCCACACGGGTTTTGAAATTGATATTGACACTACCAGGCCCAGGATGCTTTGAGACGGCGTTTATTAGCCGGCCCACAAGGGCGTGACTACTTGTAAATAAATTAAGGGAATCCCTGGCAGTGGTGCTTGTTTGTTTTGTGACAGTTGCCAGAGAAGAAGGGCGGAAGGCCCGAAACGCGTCGCAAGAACTGTCTGGAGGCTGGGGGCAACAACTCCTTTGTGCTATATGCATCCATCTCGAGTGCATCCCACAAAAGGCAAACCCTTGAGTGAATTTAATTCGGCCCGCCAGGTCGAGGGAAGCACCACCGCGTTATGCACAGCGGGTCCGCGGCTGTTTATTGGGGCAGCCATTTGTGTGAGTAGTGGATGCGCACTATTAAGGAGTTTGTTTGTCTCCGTGTACCACGCAGAAAGAATCTTTTAACATCTTGACAATTGGAACAAGCAACCCACACGGGTTTTGAAATTGATATTGACACTACCAGGCCCAGGATGCTTTGAGACGGCGTTTATTAGCCGGCCCACAAGGGCGTGACTACTTGTAAATAAATTAAGGGAATCCCTGGCAGTGGTGCTTGTTTGTTTTGTGACAGTTGCCAGAGAAGAAGGGCGGAAGGCCTGAAACGCGTCGCAAGAACTGTCTGGAGGCTGGGGGCAACAACTCCTTTGTGCTATATGCATCCATCTCGAGTGCATCCCACAAAAGGCAAACCCTTGAGTGAATTTAATTCGGCCCGCCAGGTCGAGGGAAGCACCACCGCGTTATGCACAGCGGGTCCGCGGCTGTTTATTGGGGCAGCCAATTGTGTGAGTAGTGGATGCGCACTATTAAGGAGTTTGTTTGTCTCCGTGTACCACGCAGAAAGAATCTTTTAACATCTTGACAATTGGAACAAGCAACCCACACGGGTTTTGAAATTGATATTGACACTACCAGGCCCAGGATGCTTTGAGACGGCGTTTATTAGCCGGCCCACAAGGGCGTGACTACTTGTAAATAAATTAAGGGAATCCCTGGCAGTGGTGCTTGTTTGTTTTGTGACAGTTGCCAGAGAAGAAGGGCGGAAGGCCCGAAACGTGTCGCAAGAACTGTCTGGAGGCTGGGGGCAACAACTCCTTTGTGCTATATGCATCCATCTCGAGTGCATCCCACAAAAGGCAAACCCTTGAGTGAATTTAATTCGGCCCGCCAGGTCGAGGGAAGCACCACCGCGTTATGCACAGCGGGTCCGCGGCTGTTTATTGGGGCAGCCAATTGTGTGAGTAGTGGATGCGCACTATTAAGGAGTTTGTTTGTCTCCGTGTACCACGCAGAAAGAATCTTTTAACATCTTGACAATTGGAACAAGCAACCCACACGGGTTTTGAAATTGATATTGACACTACCAGGCCCAGGATGCTTTGAGACGGCGTTTATTAGCCGGCCCACAAGGGCGTGACTACTTGTAAATAAATTAAGGGAATCCCTGGCAGTGGTGCTTGTTTGTTTTGTGACAGTTGCCAGAGAAGAAGGGCGGAAGGCCCGAAACGCGTCGCAAGAACTGTCTGGAGGCTGGGGGCAACAACTCCTTTGTGCTATATGCATCCATCTCGAGTGCATCCCACAAAAGGCAAACCCTTGAGTGAATTTAATTCGGCCCGCCAGGTCGAGGGAAGCACCACTGCGTTATGCACAGCGGGTCCGCGGCTGTTTATTGGGGCAGCCAATTGTGTGAGTAGTGGATGCGCACTATTAAGGAGTTTGTTTGTCTCCGTGTACCACGCAGAAAGAATCTTTTAACATCTTGACAATTGGAACAAGCAACCCACACGGGTTTTGAAATTGATATTGACACTACCAGGCCCAGGATGCTTTGAGACGGCGTTTATTAGCCGCCCACAAGGGAGTGACTACTTGTAAATAAATTAAGGGAATCCCTGGCAGTGGTGCTTGTTTGTTTTGTGACAGTTGCCAGAGAAGAAGGGCGGAAGGCCCGAAACGCGTCGCAAGAACTGTCTGGAGGCTGGGGGCAACAACTCCTTTGTGCTATATGCATCCATCTCGAGTGCATCCCACAAAAGGCAAACCCTTGAGTGAATTTAATTCGGCCCGCCAGGTCGAGGGAAGCACCACCGCGTTTTGCACAGCGGGTCCGCGGCTGTTTATTGGGGCAGCCAATTGTGTGAGTAGTGGATGCGCACTATTAAGGAGTTTGTTTGTCTCCGTGTACCACGCAGAAAGAATCTTTTAACATCTTGACAATTGGAACAAGCAACCCACACTGGTTTTGAAATTGATATTGACACGACCAGGCCCAGGATGCTTTGAGACGGCGTTTATTAGCCGGCCCACAAGGGCGTGACTACTTGTAAATAAATTAAGGGAATCCCTGGCAGTGGTGCTTGTTTGTTTTGTGACAGTTGCCAGAGAAGAAGGGCGGAAGGCCCGAAACGCGTCGCAAGAACTGTCTGGAGGCTGGGGGCAACAACTCCTTTGTGCTATATGCATCCATCTCGAGTGCATCCCACAAAAGGCAAACCCTTGAGTGAATTTAATTCGGCCCGCCAGGTCGAGGGAAGCACCACCGCGTTATGCACAGCGGGTCCGCGGCTGTTTATTGGGGCAGCCAATTGTGTGAGTAGTGGATGCGCACTATTAAGGAGTTTGTTTGTCTCCGTGTACCACGCAGAAAGAATCTTTTAACATCTTGACAATTGGAACAAGCAACCCACACGGGTTTTGAAATTGATATTGACACTACCAGGCCCAGGATGCTTTGAGACGGCGTTTATTAGCCGGCCCACAAGGGCGTGACTACTTGTAAATAAATTAAGGGAATCCCTGGCAGTGGTGCTTGTTTGTTTTGTGACAGTTGCCAGAGAAGAAGGGCGGAAGGCCCGAAACGCGTCGCAAGAACTGTCTGGAGGCTGGGGGCAACAACTCCTTTGTGCTATATGCATCCATCTCGAGTGCATCCCACAAAAGGCAAACCCTTGAGTGAATTTAATTCGGCCCGCTAGGTCGAGGGAAGCACCACCGCGTTATGCACAGCGGGTCCGCGGCTGTTTATTGGGGCAGCCATTTGTGTGAGTAGTGGATGCGCACTATTAAGGAGTTTGTTTGTCTCCGTGTACCACGCAGAAAGAATCTTTTAACATCTTGACAATTGGAACAAGCAACCCACACGGGTTTTGAAATTGATATTGACACTACCAGGCCCAGGATGCTTTGAGACGGCGTTTATTAGCCGGCCCACAAGGGCGTGACTACTTGTAAATAAATTAAGGGAATCCCTGGCAGTGGTGCTTGTTTGTTTTGTGACAGTTGCCAGAGAAGAAGGGCGGAAGGCCTGAAACGCGTCGCAAGAACTGTCTGGAGGCTGGGGGCAACAACTCCTTTGTGCTATATGCATCCATCTCGAGTGCATCCCACAAAAGGCAAACCCTTGAGTGAATTTAATTCGGCCCGCCAGGTCGAGGGAAGCACCACCGCGTTATGCACAGCGGGTCCGCGGCTGTTTATTGGGGCAGCCAATTGTGTGAGTAGTGGATGCGCACTATTAAGGAGTTTGTTTGTCTCCGTGTACCACGCAGAAAGAATCTTTTAACATCTTGACAATTGGAACAAGCAACCCACACGGGTTTTGAAATTGATATTGACACTACCAGGCCCAGGATGCTTTGAGACGGCGTTTATTAGCCGGCCCACAAGGGCGTGACTACTTGTAAATAAATTAAGGGAATCCCTGGCAGTGGTGCTTGTTTGTTTTGTGACAGTTGCCAGAGAAAAAGGGCGGAAGGCCCGAAACGTGTCGCAAGAACTGTCTGGAGGCTGGGGGCAACAACTCCTTTGTGCTATATGCATCCATCTCGAGTGCATCCCACAAAAGGCAAACCCTTGAGTGAATTTAATTCGGCCCGCCAGGTCGAGGGAAGCACCACCGCGTTATGCACAGCGGGTCCGCGGCTGTTTATTGGGGCAGCCAATTGTGTGAGTAGTGGATGCGCACTATTAAGGAGTTTGTTTGTCTCCGTGTACCACGCAGAAAGAATCTTTTAACATCTTGACAATTGGAACAAGCAACCCACACGGGTTTTGAAATTGATATTGACACTACCAGGCCCAGGATGCTTTGAGACGGCGTTTATTAGCCGGCCCACAAGGGCGTGACTACTTGTAAATAAATTAAGGGAATCCCTGGCAGTGGTGCTTGTTTGTTTTGTGACAGTTGCCAGAGAAGAAGGGCGGAAGGCCCGAAACGCGTCGCAAGAACTGTCTGGAGGCTGGGGGCAACAACTCCTTTGTGCTATATGCATCCATCTCGAGTGCATCCCACAAAAGGCAAACCCTTGAGTGAATTTAATTCGGCCCGCCAGGTCGAGGGAAGCACCACCGCGTTATGCACAGCGGGTCCGCGGCTGTTTATTGGGGCAGCCAATTGTGTGAGTAGTGGATGCGCACTATTAAGGAGTTTGTTTGTCTCCGTGTACCACGCAGAAAGAATCTTTTAACATCTTGACAATTGGAACAAGCAACCCACACGGGTTTTGAAATTGATATTGACACTACCAGGCCCAGGATGCTTTGAGACGGCGTTTATTAGCCGGCCCACAAGGGCGTGACTACTTGTAAATAAATTAAGGGAATCCCTGGCAGTGGTGCTTGTTTGTTTTGTGACAGTTGCCAGAGAAGAAGGGCGGAAGGCCCGAAACGCGTCGCAAGAACTGTCTGGAGGCTGGGGGCAACAACTCCTTTGTGCTATATGCATCCATCTCGAGTGCATCCCACAAAAGGCAAACCCTTGAGTGAATTTAATTCGGCCCGCCAGGTCGAGGGAAGCACCACCGCGTTATGCACAGCGGGTCCGCGGCTGTTTATTGAGGCAGCCAATTGTGTGAGTAGTGGATGCGCACTATTAAGGAGTTTGTTTGTCTCCGTGTACCACGCAGAAAGAATCTTTTAACATCTTGACAATTGGAACAAGCAACCCACACGGGTTTTGAAATTGATATTGACACTACCAGGCCCAGGATGCTTTGAGACGGCGTTTATTAGCCGGCCCACAAGGGCGTGACTACTTGTAAATAAATTAAGGGAATCCCTGGCAGTGGTGCTTGTTTGTTTTGTGACAGTTGCCAGAGAAGAAGGGCGGAAGGCCCGAAACGCGTCGCAAGAACTGTCTGGAGGCTGAGGGCAACAACTCCTTTGTGCTATATGCATCCATCTCGAGTGCATCCCACAAAAGGCAAACCCTTGAGTGAATTTAATTCGGCCCGCCAGGTCGAGGGAAGCACCACCGCGTTATGCACAGCGGGTCCGCGGCTGTTTATTGGGGCAGCCAATTGTGTGAGTAGTGGATGCGCACTATTGAGGAGTTTGTTTGTCTCCGTGTACCACGCAGAAAGAATCTTTTAACATCTTGACAATTGGAACAAGCAACCCACACGGGTTTTGAAATTGATATTGACACTACCAGGCCCAGGATGCTTTGAGACGGCGTTTATTAGCCGGCCCACAAGGGCGTGACTACTTGTAAATAAATTAAGGGAATCCCTGGCAGTGGTGCTTGTTTGTTTTGTGACAGTTGCCAGAGAAGAAGGGCGGAAGGCCCGAAACGCGTCGCAAGAACTGTCTGGAGGCTGGGGGCAACAACTCCTTTGTGCTATATGCATCCATCTCGAGTGCATCCCACAAAAGGCAAACCCTTGAGTGATTTTAATTCGGCCCGCCAGGTCGAGGGAAGCACCACCGCGTTATGCACAGCGGGTCCGCGGCTGTTTATTGGGGCAGCCAATTGTGTGAGTAGTGGATGCGCACTATTAAGGAGTTTGTTTGTCTCCGTGTACTACGCAGAAAGAATCTTTTAACATCTTGACAATTGGAACAAGCAACCCACACGGGTTTTGAAATTGATATTGACACTACCAGGCCCAGGATGCTTTGAGACGGCGTTTATTAGCCGGCCCACAAGGGCGTGACTACTTGTAAATAAATTAAGGGAATCCCTGGCAGTGGTGCTTGTTTGTTTTGTGACAGTTGCCAGAGAAGAAGGGCGGAAGGCCCGAAACGCGTCGCAAGAACTGTCTGGAGGCTGGGGGCAACAACTCCTTTGTGCTATATGCATCCATCTCGAGTGCATCCCACAAAAGGCAAACCCTTGAGTGAATTTAATTCGGCCCGCCAGGTCGAGGGAAGCACCACCGCGTTATGCACAGCGGGTCCGCGGCTGTTTATTGGGGCAGCCAATTGTGTGAGTAGTGGATGCGCACTATTAAGGAGTTTGTTTGTCTCCGTGTACCACGCAGAAAGAATCTTTTAACATCTTGACAATTGGAACAAGCAACCCACACGGGTTTTGAAATTGATATTGACACTACCAGGCCCAGGATGCTTTGAGACGGCGTTTATTAGCCGGCCCACAAGGGCGTGACTACTTGTAAATAAATTAAGGGAATCCCTGGCAGTGGTGCTTGTTTGTTTTGTGACAGTTGCCAGAGAAGAAGGGCGGAAGGCCCGAAACGCGTCGCAAGAACTGTCTGGAGGCTGGGGGCAACAACTCCTTTGTGCTATATGCATCCATCTCGAGTGCATCCCACAAAAGGCAAACCCTTGAGTGAATTTAATTCGGCCCGCCAGGTCGAGGGAAGCACCACCGCGTTATGCACAGCGGGTCCGCGGCTGTTTATTGGGGCAGCCAATTGTGTGAGTAGTGGATGCGCACTATTAAGGAGTTTGTTTGTCTCCGTGTACCACGCAGAAAGAATCTTTTAACATCTTGACAATTGGAACAAGCAACCCACACGGGTTTTGAAATTGATATTGACACTACCAGGCCCAGGATGCTTTGAGACGGCGTTTATTAGCCGGCCCACAAGGGCGTGACTACTTGTAAATAAATTAAGGGAATCCCTGGCAGTGGTGCTTGTTTGTTTTGTGACAGTTGCCAGAGAAGAAGGGCGGAAGGCCCGAAACGCGTCGCAAGAACTGTCTGGAGGCTGGGGGCAACAACTCCTTTGTGCTATATGCATCCATCTCGAGTGCATCCCACAAAGGCAAACCCTTGAGTATATATACATATATATATATATATATATATATATATATATATATATATATATATATCTGCTAAGAGATATGTGGCCGTAGGAATGTTTCTGCACATGGCCAGGAGCAGGCTGCTGCCCATCTGCATGCTGCATCCCTAGTTTCAACAAAGGTGGAAGCGCAGCAGGGAAAGCGAAGTAGGCACCTCGTTGGTCAGTGGTTATGGTGTTAAAACGTCAAAGGTTGACAATGTCAGTACCTAAAATATCAGATCTCTGCAATACTTTGTACCACTGCCCAGTCATCTTCGTGGCCCACCCATCCTTGTTCATGGCCCTCCCTGAGCAAGAATCCTAGAGCCTGGCCTGCTCCCACCCGAGCCTACCCATTTCATTCGTTTATTACTTCTGTGTTTTTCAATGAAATTAAAGTGACGCCCTCGTTGACACTCCCCTTATCAACAGTGGACAATTAAAATGCTCAATTGTCACTGCTGGGGTACAAACTGTGCCCTGTATGTTAAAAAAAATCATTTTTTGCAGCAAGCGTTGAACTCACGTGAAAACCAACCAGCAACGCGGATCCCATGAGGGGTTTTAACGCAATAAACTATGCGCACAGTAACGGGTTCAGTGATGCACATTTTGACTGGGTGGCGCGCACCCTCTGTTTCAAGCAGCTTTATTTTTGTTGGATAATCCACTTCTCTGCTGCTCAATTTTCAGAGAAAATCCCCTGGTCAGTCTCGCGAACCGCAGACACGGTAAAGCCCGTAAGTGGCTTTGAACCCGGAACGGCGGGACTCCTGCTGCGAGCGACGGAGACAATCTGTACCCTCTAATTAACAACATTCTCCCCGAGGCCTCTCTGTTAATGACCTCCAGCCTTAGCACAAGCACAATGAATATCAAAACAAGTCTGCAGCTGGCCAGTTGTTATTCTAATGACAGCCCGCCGTACCACATTAACAATAAACCTACCTACAGCCACCTCGTACTTAATATTTCAATGTATTCACGGCGCCACCAAGTGGCTAAAAGGCGGTGCGAAAACGAAGATATTATAAACCTTTTAATGGCAGATATACTTAGTTAGGAGCATGCATCCTGTGGAAAAGCAATAGGTAATAAGAAATATTTTTTTTTCTGCAACACGAAAAAATCAACGGCTCTGACAGGCAGGGAGTTTCCCTGTGCTCTGGAGTCATTGCATTGTTTTCCTTTACACGACCGCTGTGTCTATCGTGGCTGGCGTGGATAGGGGCAACGAACATTGGAAGACCACCCTTTAGCCCACCTTAAACTGTTCTGGCCTTCTAGTGGTCTTAAGCTGGTGGCCTCGTGCAAAGGGGCTGGTGGTGAAGCTTTTCCCCGGGCGGAGATTCTGACTGATGCTCAGTCGCGGTCCGTGTAGGAGTGCATTTGGCGATGCAGCGCTCACAACGAAATTCGTTTTATTGATTTAAATGTTTACTTACCTGTATTAGGCCGTAATCCGTACTTTACTACCCCCCACCCTGCCCGTCCCCCGCCCCACGTCACCGCCCGGCCGGCACTCCTACACGGACCGCGACTGCTGATGCTCCTAGCAAGCGACCCGCGAGTTTTACAGGCAGCAGCCCCGCCCATTTATGGCGCTCTGCTGCCTTTTGGTTAAGTTCGGGCCAAAGATGTCCGGTACTCCAGAACAGGCCCTTGCTCAATAGCGCCCTGGGCGGAAAGAAATTTGGCGCCCTCGCTGCTACTTGTAACAAAATGAGGCAACAGTGGTTCCTCTTCACAGGTCAGTCCCTGGCTGGCTAAATGAGTGACTTGCCTCTGAAAACTAATATCTCCTCTCTCCCCCACCTCATCTGAATCACCCCCAGCGTAGCTTCGTCAGGGTAGGGCCAAGTTGTTTGTTGGGGTGGGGAGGGGATGTTGGTGTGTGAAGGCAGGGTGTGAGAAGAATAGAGGGCAAGGAAAGGGGTTGATGATAAGATGTTAAAAACCGGGACGGAGGGACATTAATAAAAATGATTAGGAGTGCTTTAAACGGAATCACTGGAGCCAAGGTAGAAGGGCTGCTGTTTGCAGGACCTTAACGCAGACAGCTCTGTGCCCCACTCTGAAGACTGGCGCCCCGGGCCTGGGCCCAGCTCGCCCATGCCACTATCCAGCCCTGCTATACACATATCTCCAGATCCTAAATTACTTCTTATTAGTTTTACTCAGTTTTGCCATGTTCGGATGTGCTAAGCCTAGGAACAGAATACATTGCAAAGGTCAGGCCATGTGTCAGGAATCAGCAGGATATGTTGGTTTTGACTGGCTATGAGAACACCAGTCAGGCGTGTTCCTTACAGGCTGTATAATACTGCCCTATGGTGACTAGAGTGCCGTGGGTAGCTAGTTAGGCTGGGTCAAGGGCAAGACTTCTGGGTCAAGACAGGCAGCGGCAGCATGTAAACATCACCGTGACATTAGGAATCTGCTTGGCAACTTCCTGTTGTATTCACTCTTTGCTGTCCCCAGTTTGTTCACCATTTCTGTCCTTTGTTATTTGACCCCTTTACAGTTCCTGGGTTCCTTTGACCTCCTTGCTTGTTCACTTTGACCTTGCTCTTTTGATTCTGTTTGACTTTGGCATACTACTGTGGACTTCCCCAAATGGCTCTTTGACCTCCTTGTCTATTAAGCTGACCCTGCTCTCTGGACTCTGGTTTGGCTTTGTTGCTTTGCTGTGTGTTTCCCCTTCCCTGCTCAGGCGAGTCCCAATTTCTTTCCTGAATGTGGGACTTTCTGGCTTCACTTCTGATTGGCTTACGTTCACTGTGGCTCACCTTTCTGAAGCTGGACACTCTTGGGAGTGAGGCGGATTGTTGTCAGAACTCATTGGATAACACTCACAGATCCCAACACCATGTGGCTTTTGGAGGGCTTTTTTATTTGAATGATAGAGAAGTTTGACATGTAGTTGCATTTCTTTGCCAGCATTAACATTTGGTCTTTGGTGAAGCAGGGCATCTTGTTAGATGGCTCTTGTGTTTCATGCTACATTTAGTTGCTGCTCACTACAGATGGGGCTGGTGTCGCTGGTATTGTGTTCTATAGTATTGGTGTTATCCAGTTGTCTGTTGGGTAGTAGCTTGTAATGCATATGATTACTGCTGCTGTGTGGGAACGCTATGTGAGGGGGGATGTGCAGTATGGCAAAGTATATTATCCTACTTTGACAACCATTGGAAAATGTTACGTTACAATTTCTATGTAGTTTTGCACACAATTACCTATTTTTGATTGATCAAATAGTACTTGTTATGTCTGTCCTTTAACACTCACCGTCCTCCATAGTTTCTACTCTTAAATCCTTTACAACGTACACACGTTATAATTAATAGTTATTAGGTTTAACTACTCATCAAGCACATGGTCGTGTAAGCAATGAAATTAGAGGAGGTAAACCTTTGGAATGGTAGATTACAAATGCTAGACATATACATTTTTCTCTATTAATTACTTAAACATGCAGTAAGGCAACGTCAACATTACATGCACCTGAGAGTGCTAATTGCACACATAACCAATCATAACCAATCAACCACTTAGACTTGGAAGTACAAACACAAGTAGCATGGTGTCTGTTTCATAATAGGCTGTGAAAGCAAAGCAGAGCATCCTCTAATATATATTTCTAGAAACTGGCAACTAGTGAAGCTTATGGCCAGCTTGGAGAACCTATCACATTTCTTTAAATTCATGACAAGTCAAGTTGCCATATGATGAACAACTTGAAGTTTGTAAATAGCTACCTCAAGGAGACCAACGTGCAACCTGGAACACTCTGCCTCTCCACCTCAGGCAATCACCGTCGCTGCCTCAATTCAGGAAGGACCTCAAGACCTGGGGCTTCGACTGAACCACAGTGCCTAAGATGGATCAGCAGTCCCCCCCTCCACCGCCTTGAGACCCTTATGGGTGAGTAGTCGAGCTTTACAAGACACTTGATTGATTGATTGAACATAGCAAGCATTGGCATAGTTCAATCTAGAAATGATTGTAGGTTTAATAACACAAGCTTTTAAGTGGCATGGAATAAAATGAAGGGTTTTCTACAATATTCACAATTTCAGGTAACACGATGACACAACTACAACAGAAGACAAGTGGAAATGCCATCATTGTAATTGTTGGGATGGAAAAGTCCTCTGCATGGTAAAAGATCAATCAATCAATCAATATGTATAAAGCGCAACTACTCACCCAAGAGGGTCTCAAGGCGCTGGGGGGGGGGGCAGCTCTCGAAGAGCCAGGTCTTGAGGCCCTTCATGAACTTGGAGAGTGTTGGTGTCTATCGGAGGTGAAGGGGTATGGTGTTCCATGCCTTGGCCAGGAGGAAGGAGAAGGAGCGACCTCCTGTTCTGGTCTTCTTGATGTGCGGCACCGTAGCAAGGGAGAGCTGGGCTGAGCAGAGGGATCTTTGGGGTGCGTGGAACGAGAGGCAGTGGTTAAGATAGGCAGGTCCGGTGTTGTGGAGGGCTTTATGGGCATGGGTGAGAAGCTTGAAGGTGATTCTCTTCTCGACGGGGAGCCAGTATAATGTCCGCAGGTGTTGGGTGATGTGGCAATGGCGCGGTAGGTTGAGGTCTAGCCTGGTGGAGGTGTTCTGGACGTTCTGGAGTTTGCGGGTGAGGTTCTTGTTGATCCCGGCGTGGAGTGCGTTGCTGTAGTCCAGTCTGCTGCTGATGAGGGCGTGCGTGACGGTTTTCCTGTGTTCGAGGGGAATCCAGTTGAAGGTCTTTCGTAGGAGACAGAGGGTGTGGAAACAGGAGGGAGAGACAGCGTTGATTTGGCGGTCCATTTTGAATTCGGAGTCCAGGATGATTCCAAGGTTGCGTGCGTGGTCAGTTTGGGGGTGAGGGGTGATTTCCCGAGGGCAGGGGGTCACCAGGTTTCATTCCAGGCGTCGGGGTGTGGACCCATGATGAGTACTTCGGTTTTGTCCGTGTTTAGTCGTAGGCATGTACCCTTGTCCTGAATTCCCAACTGTACTGCTGTCTGGATTCCTAATGCTGATTTTTGTTGTCATCGGCATGTGCGCCATGACATTGGCCTGTCTAGCGGATTGCAGTTCTGTTGGACAAGAAGGGGTGCCCAAAGCACTACCCTCATAGTGGTGGAAGGCTACTGCCTTCACCAGGAGTTAAGCAGCACAAGCGTGGTGGTGGCAACATAGCTTGTAGTGACCAGTAGGAGTGAACAGGTCCTTTTCACCCAGTGTCACTGGGGTGAGGCCTACAGGCTCACTCACATTTTTTTAAGTTCCGCTGCTATTAACTTAACTCACCCTTGGCTTACATCAGGTACATGTAGAGGGCTAGACAGCGCAAGAGTAGTGACTCAGCGCTGGATGTATGTGTGCCTGGGAAGGGTACAATACAGGGATAGAACAGTACTGTGCAGTACATGTATAGTTATTGCATGTACTGTATGTATGTATGCCTGTGAGGAATACATTACATGAGAGATGTAGTGCTGTGCGTGCACAATGAAAAGCATGTGCTTGGTGTACGTGTGCTTGTGAGACGTACAATAAATGAAAAGTGAGGTGTGGTGCAGCACACGCAGTGTGTGTGTTTGCAAATAGAACACCTGGGACATACAGAAAGGCTACATTACTGAAAAGTGCTCCCAGATTGAATGTGTGTGCTGAATGTATTGTGTGTCTGTGGTGGCACAATACATGGAGGTAACAGTACTGGACCGTATGTGTGCTGTGTATGTACGCTGAGTGCAAGTGTGCCTGCAATGGTTCATCACGTGTAGGACCCTTGGTTCCATTTTAGGAAGACCAGGTCTGCCTGTTGAAGACATGAGGAGTAGAGGAAACCCCCCGACAGATTTGTGTATTGCTTCATTTCTGTGAGCTGGGTGGGACACACTAGAGGAAGGGAGAGAGAGAGACTCCCCCTTTACACTTCAAAATGGTGCTCTTTGGTTCAGTAATAGATCACAAGGAAGGGGCCTTGACACATCTCAGAAAGGAGATGGTGCTGATAAGGGAATCATAAAGAGTAGGGCTGGGAGCTCGAGGTTAACCTTTTGATGCACATATCACTGTGGCTGACATCCAGGTGTAAATTCTAGTCATTCCCATGGCCTGTGTTGTGGGTCTATCATCTTCAGGGCCTTTCCTGCTTTGACAGGCAGAGTTCAAAGAGGAAATAAGAGAAAGAAAAGTGTACACTTCTAAAGAAACTAAACTCCAACATAAAACTTCAAAGAGAAGGGTGATGGGAGCACACTGCTTCACCTCGCAGCACAGTTCACCCCTTAGCATCCTGGTAAATGCAGTTCAGTTTAAATGCTTACTTGAAATTATGCTTAAGTTTTTCACCAAAGATTGTGCAGGTTAGTGCTGTTAATCTCTAGACACATGTGTTTCTGGATATTATCCTTCATCAGTAGAGATAAAAAACGAAATTCATCTGGGGTTGCTGAGAAAGCTGCCACAATCCTCTCTGGTATATGTACCTCTCCCTGGTGCACAGGTGCATTTCCAAGAGCTCATCAGCTCAGTGGCTCAAGGGAGCCTTTTTAAACAGAAGGGGGATGGGAGCACAGTGCTTCACCTCCCAGCACAGTTCACCCCTTAGCATCCTGGTAAATGCAGTTCAGTTTAAATGCTTACTTGAAATTTTGCTTCAGTATTTCACCAAAGTTGGTGCAAGTTAGTGCTGTTAATCTCTAGATACATGTGTTTCTGGATATTATCCTTCATCAGTAGAGATAAAAAATAAAATTCATCTGGGGTTGCTGAGAAAGCTGCCACAATCCTCTCAGGTGTATGTACCTCTAACTGGGGCACAGGTGCATCTCCAAGAGCTCGTAAGCTCAGTGGCTCAAGGGAGCCTTTTTAAACAGAAGGGGGATGGGAGCACACTGCTTCACCTCCCAGCACAGTTCACCCCTTAGCATTATGGTAAATGCAGTTCACTTTAAAGTCTTACTTGAGTTTTTGCTGAAGTGTTTCACCAAAGTTGGTGCAGGTTAGCGCTGTGAATCTCTAGACACATTTTTCTGAATATTATCCTTCATCAGTAAAGATTAAAAACAAAATTCATCTGAGGTTGCTGAGAAAGCTGCCACAATCCTCTCAGGTCTATGTACCTCTAACTGGGGCACAGGTGCATCTCCAAGAGCTCGTCAGCTCAGTGGCTCAAGGGAGCCTTTTTAAACAGAAGGGGGATGGGAGCACACTGCTTCACCTCCCAGCACAGTTCACCCCTTAGCATCCTGGAAATGCAGTTCAGTTTAAATGCTTACTTGAAATTTTGCACGCAACCTTGGAAGTATTTCACCAAAGTTGGTGCAGGTTAGTGCTGTGAATCTTTAGACTCATGTGTTTCTGGAGATTATCCTTCATCAGTAGAGATAAAAAATGAAATTAATCTGAGCAACCCCAGATGAATTTCGTTTCGTGCTCCTATCCCCCTTGTGTTTGAAAAGACTCCCTTGAGACATTGAGCTGACGAGCTTTTGGAGATGCACCTGTGCACCAGAGAGAGGTACTGAGACCTGAGAGGATTGTGCAGCTTTCTCAGTGACCCCAGATGAATTTCGTTTTTTATCTCTACTGATGAAGGATAATATCCAGAAACACGTGTCTAGAGATTCACAGCACTAAGCTGCACCAACTTTGGTGAAACACTTCAGCAAAAACTCAAGTAAGCATTTAAAGTGAACTGCATTTACCATAACGCTAAGGAGTGAACTGTGCTGGGAGGTTAAGCAGTGTGCTCCCATCCCCCTTGTGTTATAAAAGTACCCCTTGAGCCATTGAGCTGATGAGCTTTTGGAGATGCACCTGAACTCCAGAGAGAGGTACTGAGACCTGAGAGGATTGTGGCAGCTTTCTCAGCAACCCCAGATAAATTTTGTTTTTATCTCTACTGATGAAGGATAATATCCAGAAACATGTGTCTAGAGATTCACAGCACTAACCTGCACCAACTGTGGTGAAACTCTACAGCAAAAACTCAAGTAAGCATTTAAAGTGAACTGCATTTACCATAATGCTAAGGGGTGAACTGTGCTGGGAGGTTAAGCAGTGTGCTCCAATCCCCCTTGTGTTTGTAAAGACTCCCTTGAGCCATTGAGCTGACGAGCTTTTGGAGATGCACCTGTGCGCCAGAGAGAGGTACTGAGACCTGAGAGGATTGTGGCAGCTTTCTCAGCAACCCCAGATGAATTTAGTTTTTTATCTCTACTGATGAAGGATAATATCCAGAAACACGTGTCTAGAGATTCACAGCACTAAGCTGCACCAACTCTGGTGGAACACTTCAGCAAAAACTCAAGTAAGCATTTAAAGTGAACTGCATTTACCATAATGCTAAGGAGTGAACTGTGCTGGGAGGTTAAGCAGTGTGCTCCCATCCCACTTGTATTTGAAAAGACTCCCTTGAGCCATTGAGCTGACGAGCTTTTGGAGAAGCACCTGTGCGCCAGAGAGAGGTACTGAGACCTGAGAGGATTGTGGCAGCTTTCTCAGCAACCCCAGATGAATTTAGTTTTTTATCTCTACTGATGAAGAATAATATCCAGAAACACGTGTCTAGAGATTCACAGCACTAAACTGCACCAACTTTGGTGAAACCCTTCAGCAAAAACTCAAGTAAGCATTTAAAGTGAACAGCATTTACCATAATGCTAAGGGGTGAACTGTGCTGGAAGGTTAAGCAGTGTGCTCCCATCCCCCTTTTGTATAAAACTTAAAAGGCTTAGACCCTAACGCATATTTGGTGTCTAGAAATTTACTATAAGAAGAGGAGGTTGAGACCCCAAAATTTGTAATCTGCCAAGCCGCCAGACTGTCTGCCAGATTTCTACCTGTGACCAGGACTAGGGGCCTGGCCTACTAGTCTCCCTGCTGGGTGAGGGGACATCACCAAGGGAAATCAAGACCACCTAGCCTGGAGCACCAGCCCCTGCTTGCTTTCCAAGACCTTTGTACCCTGTGAGGAAAGTGTTGGAGAGACTGAGTTCCAGTGGGGAGCCCTACTGGAGCCCTACCGAGAGGACTCCCTGTGCGAAGTGTGAGGATACGGTTGTCCACCGATCGGGCCATTTCCCACGTGCAGGATTTTTTTGGTGACCACCGTATTCGAGGAGAGGGCCACCATGGAATGAGCGCTGCATCGAGCGCCAAGCCCGTACTGCCTTCTTTTGGTGACCCTGTATGCCAGAGGGGGCCATCAGTGAACTGATTGTGTGACCAGCGCTAAGGGTACTTGTGACCACCTTAGCAGTGACCCCGTATGCCTGGAGGGGCCACCGTGGTGTGGGTGTTTGCACCGGAGGAGTCTGTGCTGTTTCCTTAAGTGCCATGGCAACTCCGTATGCCAGGAGGGTCTGCCGGTACTAACTTTGCCAAGAGTTTGGGCCATTGCCCGGAAAAAAGATAGGGGCTACGAGCAGCGGGTCTAGCCCATGCATCAAGATCTGCCCCATACCGACGCGAGGACTGTGGAGGATGGCGAGGAAGTTGGTGCGCCATCGCAGGGCTCTGGTCGGGAGCTGGAAGATCGAATCCTCTCCCCCCATGTGGGGAAGACTGACTTAAAGCATCTTTGCAGGCTGGGAGCATCTCCAGTCAGTGGGGAAAGCGAGCAGCGCTGCTTGGGAGAAAGAAAGCCTGCGCCTGTCGGATGCTGCTGTGTGTGCCGTGAGCAGTCCGACTTCTCCGAACAGGACCAGAGTGTGCGAGTGCCCACTGTTTGGGCATTCACTGAAATGCTGCTGCAGGAGCGGGTAAGACTTTAATCAGGACTGTTAAACTCCGTAAAGCTCGCTATGTAGGTGCTTCAGCACCATAGACACTTTTGACTAATTCCTAAAGAGTCAATAACCCTAACCACATTGCAAGGAAGAGGGTGGGACAGGGTATTGCCAGATAACCACTAGAGCCCCAACCTCAAGGGGATTGTGTTGTTACTTACAAATGTCATTATTTCTTTTAATGCGTAGAGTTAGAAATAAAATACTTCTTTTTCATAAAAAAATAAGTACTTGACTGGATATTGATTTTGTGACAGTGCTAAGCACACTTTAAGTTATTATTTGTTTTCACTAAGCTTTATCTACACTTCCTGCCCCAAGGAGCCTTTGACTGATCGTCCACAGCTACCACTGAGAGTCAAGTGCAGAAGAAGTACTTGGCCTAGTTGCTCAGGGTCCATAGTAGGTCAGGCCCCAGGACATCAGTAGTAAAAGACCTTAACCACCACGGTTGGGGTCAGCAGCTCCTGCGTGCCCTGTGGCCCTCTGAAAGGGGTTCTCATAGTAATCTTGTCTGACATCATTCAATACAGACACAGGGAAAGTATCAGCGCCTTAACTAGGGTTTAACCCATCCGAGTAGCATCTAATAATTAGTGCTCTTAAATATATTTAGTAAGCCGATGAGATAGATTGCTCTTCAATATATTTAGTAACCCGATGAGCCAGACATTCTGACAAAGGGCACATTGAAGAGATTGGAGGCTGCCTGAGAAAGAGTCCTTGAGGGGTTGGAAATAGAATTTGAAATAAAAAGATACCTTAGTATCAATAAAACAACAGTTTAATGCGTGTTATTGACATTTATGTGGGGCTTTCAGAGTGTGGTGGGTATGTGGATCTGTGTGTGTGTCTGTGTGTGTGCGCACCCGGCTACATACAAGTTTGTGTTTTGCTAAATGCAACAATGTATCATTTTTATATGCAGTGGTAGAGGGGATGCAGCTCTTTTTTCTCTTCCCTTGACGTCAACCGGATATGCCCTAGCTACCTCCATGCTACAAAGGATCCCTATCATCTGTGGAGATCCCCAGAATTCCATACTGCCCCCTGCCATCTCCAACTTCTACTTGGAGCCACTTGGTGCTCTACTCACAGATAATAGCATCAAGATTCACCAATATGCTGATGATACACAGTCCTACATGAAATTCTGCTCTGCTACAGATATCCAATGCCACATACGCTGCCTGCACTTATCCCCCCGGCAGGTCTGCTGACTTTCCACCAGTTTTAAATGTCTCCCTAAGCATGGTCTACAATGTTATAGTAGGCAGAGCATTTAATAAATGAGGCTAGTCTGCTGGTCTTTGTGTATCATGAATATCTATATATGAAATTAATGAATGTATGACGTTACAAAGCAAACATTTACAACGCATGCCTTTACAACGCAGTTTTTACATCGCAACATCCATTACAACGCATGATTCTACATCGCATGCCATCACAACGCATTTTTAGAAACTACATTTACAACGCATTCCATTACAACGCATACCATTACAACGCATACCATTACAATGCATATTACTTTTAGGGCAACAGTAGGGTAAGTGTTGGATAGTGTAGGGGTAAAAATTACTATTCCCACTCCAGTGAGTGCAACAGTAGGGTAAGTGTTGGATAGTGTAGGGGTAAAAATTACTATTCCCACTCCAGTGAGTGCAACAGTAGGGTAAGTGTTGGATAGTGTAGGGGTAAAAATTACTATTCCCCATTACTTACCTTATATTGCGTTGTATTGGCATGCGTTGTAGTGACATGCGTTGTAATGACATGCGTTGTAGTGACATGCGATGTAATGGCTGCGTTGTAATGGCATGCGATGTAAAGGATGTTGCGTTGTAATGACTGCGTTGTAAAGGTAGTGCGATGTAATGACTGCGTTGTAAATGTTGTTTCCCGAAATTAATTATCTATTTAGCTATCCTCCTTTAAAATGTTACCATAGTGCAAGAGCAAAGACAGAACTGGCGACTGCAGGAAAATGGATAACCTAGATGGGTCCTGTCTGGTCCTCATAACACACTCTGTCTCTGTTTTTAATATTTAAATGCATTGTCAAGGCAAAGACAGACGTGGGGCTTTATTATAGGCTACAAGGTTACAGGAGGCGTAAAATGAGCAAACAAAGTGGGCTGGGTGACTCAAAACTAAGACTAAATCATTGTAAGCAACATTTCTGTATGGATAGCATCATGATAGAAGCACAAGAACAGATCTTGAGGCTAAGGCTATGGTTCCAAGTTATGGAGAATTTGGATGATAATTTGTGTCTATGGTAATTACCACTAATCTGGAGTGGGGGATTAATTGGATAACATAATCTTCTGAATTCCTCACCTCAAAATGAAGCCTAATTTGTGGAATCATTGATTGACACACCAATCGCTGCACATTTGGCCTTTATATCTTAACAGTTTATCTTGACAGATTTCCTCACGGTTGTTCTGGTGGAATCTGTCAGGAGAAAATTGCAGAATCTGGTAATTGAAGCACAACTCAGAAATCTAACCTGTGTCCAAACATCCATTTGCACATCAATCAGAATTTTGAACATCTTGGAATTAGGGTCTAATTAAAGTCTGTACATTTATAGAAGGCATGGATAGATTAGGTCAAATCTCTTTGCACATATTTTTGTAATGCCTCTTTATTAGTTTATATTTTGTATCTCATTCCAGATCAATCAGGACAGCTCAGATTACACCCCTTTGTTAGTCCCTGATGGAAAAATCAGCTAAACAATATCATAATTACAAACAAAGCCCCCTCCACGGCAGCTACCTAAACCCTCCCTTCCTAGAACGCACTTTTATAACACTCAAGTATCCGCTTAGCAACTTCAAACTGGCTCCATCTTAGACTCTTCAAACCAGAAGCAACGGTTACATGATATTTGCTGTACTTTCCCATCTATTTCCATTATGACCTTTCACTATAAACAGTGCTTGTTGTTTATCTATAGTCAGTCTTAGCCGACGACTCCCTCCTATACGTTACTTTCTGGCGGGGCACAGAATATGAGTTCTTAAGTCATTCACGGTGAATGTACATCAGATTTTATCTGAGTCGCCACCAACAGCATATCCTAAGTGTCCACCAATATTCCTCCACCATCCCTCTTCTGTTGTGTGTGCACAGCAGTCACCTTGGGCATAGCCTATTTCTTGACATCAAAACAGCCATTTTTTAACCTCTGGAACTTAATTGAATTCCACCCCATACCAACATTTCTTTTAGCTACCACCAAGGCCAGATCCACAAATTTACATGTCTACTTAATTGTCTTGGTTCTTATAATTTGTTTCAAGGGCTACCCAACACTTTTTAAAATTAAAAACAGTACCACAGACCAGTATTGTCATATCTGATTACACTCTACACATTCTTGCAGATATCTGGGGAAGAAGTCAAACCTTCTGGGATACATTCTAGGTATTCGAACTGGAGAAAGGTATGCTTGATGTATATAATTCAGTTGTGTAAAATTAAATCTGGGATTTCTCATGCCCTTCTTTGCATACTCCATAATTTGGCACCATTCATTGTCAGCAATTTCTTTCCCCAGCTTAAGTTCCCATTTTTCTTTTAATGTTGACATGTCAGCGTAGTAGGCGTGGGCAATAGCCAAAATAGGAATGGTCAACACATGCCTGCAGTCCCCAAGTTTTAGTATCTCGGTGAGCATCTCTAATTTTGTGGGTTCCCTCTCATCTGTAGCCCAAGTCCATCTTATTGCTCTTATTATTGGGTAATAGGCCATAAAGAGCCGGGCAGACACTCCACACTCCTCCCTTAGGGCCTGAAAAGGTCCCCGGTAACTCAAAACACACCTCACTCCAAGGCTTTCTGCCATATATTTTGGCTAGTTCCCCAAATTTCGTCAAACATCACAGTCGTAGCTCTGGATCGTATGCTGATGCCATACCAACCTTTAACATGTATCTATGCCAGCCATGCCTTGCCGATTGTAGAGCCCTGGGGCATACCCTCAGAAGCCTAGCCGCACCCCGCATCGCCCCAGTAATAGAATTTCTGCCCAATGTGGTTGTCACCCCCAGCCCTCTGCATCACTATAACAACCACAACTAATCCAGTGCATTGGTCAAATTAACTGCGCAGCCATGTAGTACAATTCGGTGTTTGGAGTACCCATACCAAACTCATTTAATGGCCTCATTATCTTATATATAGCATTACTCTTTCTTTTTTTGGCCCATGGGAGATCTGAAAAAAGTCCATTCAATTCTTTAAAGAATGTGCTGGTTAGAATTAGGGGAAGTGGTGTGGTTTAGGCGCCGAAGAAGATGGCCACCTGACCGCAGAGCTCTGTACTGCGTCGGAGACAGCGTTCCTCGCCCGCAGCTGGCAAGGCTTCTTTTGTAATCAAAATGAGATGCCTTAACTTTGGGAGCATTCAGAGGTGAGGGGGCTATCCTTTTTTGAAGAATTTAGCAGCCACCCACCAATATGTTTTGCTTGGCAGTGTAGACTACTACTGGATTCTGTGATGGGAGCGGCAGCCATTTTGAGAGATTGCAGGCTTTTTCTCCATGCTGAAGTAACTACGTGGCTGCTCCTCATTTTCCCCCACCTTGCCTCTATAAATCTATAGACACTGTATTTATTATTTCTAGTCCTAGCGATGAAGTGAAGTATACCTCAGTATACCTCTGGGTCCACATTATCTCCAGTTTTTTGCTCTCTCTCTCTGACTGTGTCATTATCTAAATACATCAGGAAATTATTTTTGACACTTCTTATAGAAGGGCAGGCCAAGAAAGCTGAAACTATCTCTTACACCTGCTTTTTCCAAATCTGCTGCTTTGAAGAATTTACCAGATCATTCATTCCTCCAAGATGGCCAAGCAGGCACCAAGTGAACATGCTTATTCTGCCATTCCAAGACTCTCTACATCCCATTCGCCTAATTTGAAACCTTCCAGTATTTCCTCTACAAACAAAGAACTGAAGCAAGACCCTTCCTCACTGGAGGATTCATCCTCACCTATTTCTCAGGAACTATCAAACAAAAAGAAGGGCTACTAATCGTATGCTGTGATTTTAAGAAAAGATGACGAATAAAGATTTTTTGGAAGAAGGAACGACTATCACATTTGTTCATTGAGATGACAATGTCTTACCATTCCTAATTGTGTATTATGGACTGAAAATTTGTGGTGTACACACAATTGATCTTTAAGTTGAGTGCTGAACCACTCTCCTGGATATTTCTCAGGAACGTTTACTTAAGGAAATCTGTACATTAAGGCCTTTTGTGAAAGAGTGTCCTCAGTTGAACAGAGAGTAAGTGATCTCCAGGACAAAGCAAGTAAAATAGTGCCCTTTGAGAAAGAGATTACTCTTCTAAAGTGTCACAGAGAAGATATGGCAAATAGACGCCACAACCTACGTTTTTATGGCCTGTCGGAGGGTCTTGAAGGGCAAGATCCTATTTCTTTTGTCACGACCTGGATACCACAGTTTTTAGATTTGCCACCAACTACATTTGTAAACATTCAGAGAGCTCATAGTCTGAGGCAACGTCCATACCGCCGTCCATCCTCTGCATCTTCGTCAGTCAAACCCAGAGGTACCATTATTTTCTCTTTGGAGTTTACTGACCTCATGAAGGTACTTCAGGCTGCTAAATCTAAAAAACATTTACTTTGGCTAGGGAAAAAGATTTTTATCACTCAGGATGTTTATTATGCCACTGCAGCTCGACGTAAGGAATGCTTGGACCTCTGCCCTATGCTCCCTCGTTAGAAGGCAGATATTGTCTCTTTCACCCATGCTCTTTCAAGGTGACATCGCAGAAGAACACTACAACTTATGATGATCCAGAGAAGCTTTGGAAGTTTCTCCAATCTCATACTACTACAACAATGGACACTGCTGGACCTTCGCATGGTTGACTTATTTGGCTGGTTTTCATTCATGTTGTTGTATTCCCTTAGCTTGAGGGTTATCTTATATTAGTTTTTTTCTCTGTTTGATGATTATATCTTGTTTGTCTTTGTTTATAGGCATTCAATTATGCCATCTTTTATATGTTGATCTTCTTTTTTGTTTCAGTGCTCCGGCGATTGACCACATTACCTGCATCATTCTTCTCCTATTTTACTATTCTCCTCCTTCGATGGCCCGTCTACCTCCTTGATGTGCTGTCTTTGTTATGTGTTGTCACCATCCCATTTCTTTTATTCTACGTTCTAAGGTATTTTCTCACAGTCATCACTTGTTCGATATCAACTGTCTATTTTGTCTTATGCTTATCTTCCTTACCTCGTTCTTTACCTCTACCGCTTTCTTTCCTACTCTCTCAGGTGTCCTCTTACTCACTCAGTTTTTCTCTCTTTGCACCTTATTCTATCTTTGGATTCCTTTCCTTGTTTATTTCCAGATCATCCTCTGTTTTTTTAGATATATGTTTCACATTATAATTTAGAGTATTGTCATAGAATGTTAAAAGGTTTATAAATCCCATCAAACGGCAGAGAGTTTTATCTCACCTTGATAAGTATAATGTGGACATTGTTCTTTTAGAGAAAAATTCATCTTGCAGAAAGTGAAGCTCTAAAACTCAAAAAATGTTGGGTGGGATCAGTGTTTATATCCCCATCAGTTAATAAGAAAAATTGAGTTGTCATTCTTTGTAACAAACACCTTGACCTTATTTTATTATCGCCTAAATCAGATAATAAGGGTAGATGGATTGTGGATCGCCTTCTTATCAATAAAATTCCAATAACTGTATTTAATGTGTATGCTCCTAATAATGTTGACTTTAACTTTTGGCCTGCTGTAAAAAAAAATGCCTTAAATTTGATGACTCTTATTTTAGGGGGTGATTATAACTAGATTATAGACCCATTCCTAGACAGGCAATCTTCAGTGAGATTTGTACCAAACAGGATGCATAAACAATTTTGTTCTACAATCTCACAAGGAGCCCTATTAGACTCCTGGAGGCTGTGTCACCCTACTTCTAGAGACTATACATTTTATTCTCCTGCACATCATTCACTCTCCAGACTTGATTACATTTTTCTGAGTAAATCTATATCACAATGCCTCACCTCTACTACTACTTTGATTTTTTTCAGACCATGCCCCAATGATATCCGATTTGGATTTGAACCCTACTAACAGCCCTAAGAGATGGAGATTTAACAACTCTCTTCTTCAAGATGTCCATTTCTCTTCTTTCTTTCTTTCTGAAATTTTTTAGGTTAATGATACTTCTGAAGTATCCCCACATCTCTTGTGGAACATCTTTAAAGCAACAGCTAGGGGTTATCATACATTATGTTTCCAGGAAAAGAAAGACCCAGAATAAAGAGCACAACAAGCTGCTTTCCTCCATCAAAAAGCTAAAATCCTAATTTTATGCCTGTAAGACCAAAGATATCTTAAAAATTATTATCTGCTCTGCCAAACTCCTGTTTAATAAGCTATCTAGGGCCCAAACTTCTTCTATTTTGCTTAAGAGCAGCGCTAGATTTTATTGTGGAAACAACAAGATAGGTAAAGAAATACAACTCTCGTATTGACTCTATATGTACTGTGGCAGGAGATACTTTATACAAAGAGGCCGATATTTTGCAAGAACTTAAGGATTTTTATTCTGATCTTTATTTACCAGAACTCATTCCCCAGGAGTCATCTATTACTTCTTATTTTGCAATCTACCCCAAAACCAGAAATTAACCTCATTGATTTTTCCGCTTTGTAAACAGATATCTCCTTGCAAGAAGTATTGAAGGCACTCTCTCTTCTTAAAACGATAAGTTCCCAGGTCCTGCTAGATTTACGGTTGAATTTTTACTCATTTTTCTCATGTATTACTACCCAAAAGGCTATGTGGTTTTTGTTTTTGTCCACTTCTGGCATGCAACCAGTACATTTCAAGAAACTATCATCTGCGTTTATCCCAAAGGAGGGGAAGGACCACAAACTCTGTAAGAATTATAACATAACATGTATATTTGTAAAGCGCACATTCACTCAGAAGGGTATCTTGGTTCTGAATAACAGATGTTTATTGCTACCCAACTCATTGGTACTCATTTTATCGACCTCAGAAGGATGAGTAGACCCACCGGGATTTGAACCTGTGACCATGAGGTCAAACACAGGCCCCTGTAGGGATGCATTAGTCCACTAAGCTTCCAGACCAGGCTTATTATTGTCCCATTTCTCTGGTAAGTGTTCATTACAAGAATTTTGCTAAGGTATTAGCTTTAGAACTTGATCCTCTGCTACTAACTTTGATCAGTCAAGAGCAGGCGGGATTTGTAAAAGGAGGATTAACTTCTGATAATGCCCATTTATTCTTTAATAGGCTCCATCTGTCGAAAGTCCTTTGGCGGCAATAACAATCGATGCCGAGGAGGCCTTTGATAGAATTAACTGGGATGTCTTGATTCATTCTCTCAGGAGGCATGGTTCTGGTCCTTATTTCATATCCTTGATTTCTTTATTGTATGCTTCCCCTAGAGCTTCAGTACTAGTCAATCGACAAACCTCTGCTTACTTTACTCTACATCTGGGAGTTCGTCAAGGTTTTATTATTTGCTTTATGCACAGTATGTACAAACAACATAAAAAACCAACAGTACTGTATTTATCAGATGAAGTACATAATCTGTATATCCCGTACATTGCTCAAACACTCTTTATTGCAATTTGACCCAGTGTAAGAAGGCACATGCATCCTTCGCACCCCTAGGCGAGGTCCGGGCTGGGCAGTAAATAAGCAGTCAAAGGACCCCATATGTCTTTAGGTCGCATTGGCATCGGTAGTTCCTCAGCATGTAGTTCAAACTGCTCTTTGCAGTGTGCCATGTTCTTTTTGGTGGGCGCTATGCTTTTTCCCCAATGCATCGCCACTGTCCATTTAGCCAACAGTAGCGCCACCGGTATGAGTCTGCAATTCGCCGGCTGCAAGTCCCTGAACAGGCCCAGTAAACATAAATGCGGGTGGCACAACACTGGCTCCAGCACCATGTCCATCAAGGCCTCTGTGACCTGCATTCAGAAACGCTGAACAGGGAGCCCGAACCATGCTAAATGTAAGAAATCAGCATCAAGTGCCCCACACTTCAAACAGGTAGCCACCTCTCTCAGCCGAAATTTGTATAACTTCACCAGTGTATAATACATTTGGTATAGGTATTTGAAATGAATTATGCGTAGGTTACAGTTAGGGGTAAGCATGCTAGGTTGAACTAAACAAAGCGCCCAAAACGTTGGCTCCAATAGCGGGTCAGGCACCACATTCCATTTCTCCAGATCAGAATCAGGGGCTGGGGGCCTGTCATTCTGTACCGAGAAATTAAACGTATTTATGAGTCCCCTGCATGTGTCGCTATTCAGTAAGATGTGTAGTGCCTTGAGCGTAGGGGGTTCAATCGGGTATTGTGGGTACAACTCCCGAATAGCTGCACAAAGGCAGAAGTAAATGAACATCAGCAATGGGGTATGAAGCTCTGTGTGCGATATATTTTCTAAGGTGATAAATGTCCCCCCAGAGTAAACATCCTCCATGGTGTTTAATCCTGCCTTGCTTAGGATCTCCAGCGCCGTGGTTCCTGCGTGACCGACACTGCAGGGTGGTCTAGCGGGGGAAGCGCTGGGGAGTACAGGGTTCTTTACAGGCTCATACCCCAATTGTGTGCCATGCTTTTGTGGTGCAGTGAATGGTGTTAACTTCAGTCCTAGCAATAGGAGGGGGTTTGTGTGGCAGGATAGTGTTCAGCGGGAGCGGACTAGCATCATCATGTTCAACTGCTAGGTGTGGAATGTAATCATGGGAAAGATACCAATAGTGGGTGAAGTGAGTTTGCGCACACAAGTAGTAGAGTTCAAATTCTGGCACTCCAAATTATCCCTGCGCATATGGTAATGTGAGTGTGTCCCAGCGAATCCTGGGTTGTTTGCCTGCCCACGCCAGTGTTATTCAGTGTGCTCTTAGTGTCTTGAAAATGTGTTGTGAGAGCATGATAGGGATGTTGGTGAACAGATAAAGAAACCTGGGTAGGATCACTATCTTCATGACAGACACTCTATCCACTGACACAGTGGCAACCTAGACCATCTGTGCACCTGATCCTTAAGCTGTGTCACAGCCCTACTGTAGTTGTATTGAAGCACCAGTTCTGGGTCATTGTGAATCCAGATCCCTAAAGATTGCACAGGGGAATATCAATCAATACGATTCGGTGGTCGGAGTCAAGGGGAAGATGATGGACTTGGACCAGTTGTTACTCAGGTCTAAATATTGACCAAAACTTATATATATTCACGGATTATGGGTGCTAAGTGAGTGGCGGGGTCTTTCAAATACATCACCATATCGTCCGCATGCAATGAAATACTTAGAGGTCGGAACGTAATTCTTAATTCGGAGGTGGCATATTTTTGACATAGGCATGCTAGTGGTTCTAAAATTATCACAAATATTAATAGGGATAATGGATACTCCAGCTTAGTGCCCCTGTGGATATGCTCTACCTCAGACATAGCCCCCTTAATTTGTATTTGAGCCACTGGGTTAGAGTACAACAAGCGAATCCACTGCAGTAAGGTCGATTGGATCCCAGTGCGACTCAGGACAGTAAACATGTATTCCCATTCAATGGAGTCAAAGGCTTTAGTGGCGTCCAGTAGGAATGTTGCTGCTGTTAGGGGGAATTCAGTTGATGCAACACTGCAAAGATTGTGCACAAGTTAGGTGTAGTTGAGCAGGCGGGGATAAATCCAGACTGGTCCGGCAGTACCAAAGTAGGCAGAAGTGGCTGCAGTGGGGTTGCTAGGATTTTGGCAAGGCTCTTTACATCTGTATTAATTAAAGAGAGAGGTTGGTAGGATTCACAGTACTCTGACGCTTTATCGAGTTTTAGTAGTGCAATAATTAGTGCGTCCATAAAGGAGGGTGGTAGAGTCAACTTGTTATAGGCTTCCTCATATAATGCAAGGAGATGTGGTGGAACGATATTTGCAAATTCTTTATAGAATTCAATGGTCAGGCCATCAAGGCCCAGAGCCTTGCCATTGGGTAGCGTGTGTATGGCCTCTTTAATATGGTCTATTGTTATAAGTTGAGTAGGATATTCTTGCTGACCTGTAGAGAGCCATGCCAGAACAACAAACACCCTCTTGATAATCAGCAAATTTCCTTGCCAAAGGAGAGTGCAGTGTTCTATACAGATGTGTGTAGAAGCATGTAAAGCTCACCAGGATAGCAGGTGTGTTATAATGATTAGTGCCCTCAGGGGAGGTATTCTTAACAATATGGGCGTGAGCCCAGGAGGCGTGGATCTTGGTAGCTAGAGTGCAGCCTGGCTGTCCCTCCTCCCCATATGTCCTTGCCACATGACGTCTGGACAGTTGTCTCACCTCCTGCGCCGTAGTATCATCGAAGTTGGTAACTTGCTCCCGGAGGGCAGCCAGTATGCTGGGGTGCAGATAGAACTCATAGTCCCACTCAAGGACTGTAGTTTTTGATCAATCTCCTGCTGCTGCTTATGGATCGATTTCACTACGCTAGCTTGCATGCTTATGCTTACTTCGCTGATAGTGACCTTGAAGGTCTCCCAGAGTGTATCCGCTCATTCCACAGAAGCCACACAGTGAGCAAAATATTCAGTAATTTCTGTGTGCAACTCCTCACTGAACACAGTGTCCAAGAGAGCCATTGGTTGAAAGCACCACATAAAATGTGTGGGGGTATGAGTAGGGATCACTAATGTGAGGCCACAGGAGCGTGATCTGACAGTGTTTTAGGTCAGTGGGACACATTGGACACCCAAACACAAACATCTTGGGTGGCCAACCAATAGTCTAAATGGGACCACGACCTGTGAACAGAGGAAGTGAACGTGCCCTCTCTCTTAGTGGGATTCCAGAGCCTCCAGATATCAATGATCTCATGATCCTCCATCCCAGCCCGGAGGATTTTGGTAAACTGCTTGCCGTGCCAATCTCTCATTGCTGAACAGTCAAGGGCCGGATCTGGATATGTATTCAGGTCCCCACCCCATATGATAGTGGTTGTTGTGATTTGGAGGAGGTGTCACCATAATGCCATGTAAAAATCGGGGTCATCTACTTTGGGTTCATATGTATTCACTATAGTGACCGGGGTGCCACAGAGGATTCCCTGGACTATTACATATCGTCCTTGATCATCTACAATAGAACAAACACAACGGTGGACTGCCACAGGCGCACTTCACTGTTCTGTTTCTTTTTCTTTGCGTTCTATACAAATGTGCACAACAATTCCTGCACCTGCCGTCGTTCGGTGCAACTGCAACGCAGAACAGAAATTTTGAATTTTGGAATGGTGCACCATTAAGCTTCTTGTCCACAACCAGTAAGAATATACGTGAGGACAGGTATTCCTTTTAATTCTTTCTTTATTCAATTCGCCAACGAGGTGACAAGATTTCTACCTGGTTGGCGAGGTGACGGGTTGCCGCAACTTTACGGCACATTTGACGGGCTATCAAACACGTGGCCTTACTATGGGGCCATGTTCCTTTAAAGTTTGCCTGCTCTGGGCGTGAAAGAACAATGCATTGGGAATAAACACATGCCATATTTTCCACATGAAGCATCTTGGGACTAATTAGACAATCCAATGAATTATTATTGAAAAGCCCTGATGAAGTTCAAGTGTTAACTGAACGAAACGCGTTGACTGGATGTTGTGCGTAGATGCAAAGAACCTGAATTCAATAAAGAAAGAATTAAAAGGAAGACCTGTTGTTAGACTTGGCACCATTGGTGTGGGTCTCCCTTCCATTTTTTTGCTGTTGCCTCATCTGTTTTTGCTGGTTTAGATGCTTTGGGCACTTTGCCACTGCTGTTCAGTGCCAAAGTACAAGTGCTCCCTTTTATAAATTGATGTAATGGATTAGTGATTCCATGATTGGCTGATTTGATTTACTTGTCAGACCCTAGTACAGTGCACCATGTGTGCCCAGGGCCTGTAAATCAAATACTGCTGGTGGGCTTGCATCACTGATTGTGCCACCCACAGAAGCAGCTTGTAAAATGTGGCTCAGGCCTGCCATTGCAGAGCCTGTGTGCAGTCTGGGACTGCCATGTCGACTTGGCAAGTGCACACACTTGCCAGTCCCTAAACCTTCCCTTTTCTGCATGTTAGTCACCCCTAAGGTAGGCCCAAGGTACCCCTGTGGGCAGGGTGCATTGTATGTGAAAGGTAGGACATGCCCTGGTGTGTGTGGCATGTCCTGATAGTGAAATACTGCCAATTTCGTTTTTCACTATTGCAAGGCTATCTGTTCCCATAGGCCAGAATGGGCAGTTTGATTATAACATCTTATAACCATAACTGACCCAGGGAACAAGATAGGAAAATAAAGTTAGCCATGGAAGAGAAGAAGATGATTTTAGAGCATGAGAGAGTGGTGATGGAGTTGGAGCTGAAAGCAAAGAGCTTAGAGATCACTCCCTCTGGTGGTAGCACACCTTCAGTGCCTGTAGAAGGAAGAGTATATATTCTCAAGGATGTCATTAAGGAATTCATGAAGAGGGAGGACATTGTGCAGTGGTTTAAGGCCTATGAGGTAGCGATGATGTCCCACTGGGTCCCTGAGAAAGATTGGGGAGCGGCTTTATGGATGAAGGAAGGGACACCTTACTAGCATTGCCCAAGGAAGATCAGATGTCCTATGCCCCCATGAAGGAAGCCTTAATAGCCAGATATGGATTGACCCCAGAGCTTTATAGGCATAAATTTAGAAATTGCAAGAAGCTGGAGTCTAGCACCTGGGTGGAATATGTGTCTTTTTTTTGCAGAGCATTGAATGGTTGGGTGAAGGGTAGCAAAGTAAATGATTTTTAGGCGCTCTATGATTTGATTGCATGGGAGCACTTGTCCAGTAGTTGTTTTCCAGAGCTACGCCAGCGCCTGATTGATAGTAAGCTGACTGATCCCAGAAAGCTTGCTTTGAAGGCGGACCGCTGGGTCAGTACCTGGGTCCCCAATGGTCTTGTGGGAGACTCCGCCAAAGGTGGGCAGGGTCCCCAGCAGAAGAGTGGGGGAGAGAAGGGTAAACCGAAGGAGTTCCAGAAAGGGCCCCAAAGTAATCCCCAAGGGAAAGGTTCCCAGCCTCCCACTGAGAAGAAACCATGGGGCCCGACAGATAAGCCTGTTCAGAAGGGCCCCAAGACATGTTTTGGTTGTGGTCAGGTGGGCCACTTCTACTGGGATCCTAAGTGTCCCAACAAGGGTAACACTGCACCCACTGGTGCACCGTCCCGGCAGATGGCTAGTGTAGCCCTGGGGGAGGAGTCGGGGGCCCAAGGTGGGTGGGGTCCCGCAGAGATGTCCCTAGTCTCTTTAGGAGACAGTGAGATGGTCCCTAGAACTCAGCTGCCTGATAACACTAAGAAGTACAGGCAGTGGGTGACCATCAATGGCCATAGGGTGGAGGCTCTGAGAGACACCGGAGCCAGTGTGACAGCTGTCAGTTGTCGGCTGGTGTCTGAAGAGCAGATGATTCCCAACGCATTCTACCCAGTAGTTGCCGCTGACAATTCAGAGTGCCACTGCAAGGTGGCACAGGTTCCCTTTGAGTGGGGGGGGGTCTCAGGTACCTTTCAAGTAGCTGTGAGGCCAGCCATGCCTGTTGACTGTCTGCTAGGCAATGATTTGGAGAGCTCCCCTTGGGCTAAGGTGGAGAGAAGGTCTCATTTGGAGATGTTGGGTCTGCCTGAGTGGGTGTGTGTGACCACTCAGTCAATGGCAGCCGGTAAGGGTATTCAAGAGGACCTGGAGCCTGAAAGAGTGGCCCAGGTGCCTGCCTTAAAGAGAAGAGGCATGGGGCGCGGGAAACCAGCCCCCGAAGTTCCCATGGTCCAGGAGGAGGCAAACCTTGAGGGGATGCCCTGCAACCTACAGGGGAACAAGTGGCTGAACTGGGGGACCTGCCTGAGCTGACCCATTGGCAGCAGGAAGGAGGCCCCTCCAGGGAGGAGTTCTGCGAGGAGCAGAAGAAGTGCCCTTCTCTTGTGGGTTTGCAGCAACAGGCTGCAAACCAGGCAGCAGGTGATCAGTCTGGATCACATTGGATTTACTGGGAGAATGGTCTCCTGTATAGTGAGCCTAAGGTTGCTGAGCCTGGGTCAGCCCGTGTGCTGGTGGTACCCCAGCGCTTCAGGGCCTTCATACTGGGTCTGGCTCATGATGTGCCTTTAGCAGGACATTTGGGGCAAGACAAGACCTTTGAAAGGCTTGTCACCCACTTTTACTGACCCCAAATGTGCAAGAGTTCAGATACTCATTGCAGGACCTGTCAGACTTGCCAGGCAAGTGGTAAAAGTGGGAGGAAGCACAAGGCTCCTCTCCAACCTTTCCCTGTGGTCAGCACCCCCTTTGAAAGGGTGGGCATTGACATTGTGGGGCCTCTGGATCCCAAGACAGACATGGGCAACAGGTTCATCCTGGTCTTGGTGGACCATGCCACCCGGTACCCGGAAGCCATCCCTCTCCGGACTGTGACGGCCCCCGTGGTGGGACGTGCGTTGATGAGGATTTTCTCCCGTGTGGGGTTCCCCAGAGAGGTGGTGTCAGACCGTGGTACCAACTTCATATCTAAGTATATGAAGTCCCTGTGGCAGGAGTGTGGTGTAACCTATAAGTTCACCACTCCTTACCACCCCCAAGGTAATGGGCTGGTTGAGAGATTCAACCGGACCCTGAAGGGCATGATTATGGGTCTTGAGGAACCCATGAGGCGTAAGTGGGATGTCCTCTTGCCATGCCTTCTGTTTGCTTACAGAGAGGTGCCACAGAAGTCCTTAGTGTTCAGTCCCTTTGAACTGCTGTATGGCCATCCTGTGAGAGGACCTCTGAGTTTGGTGAAAGAAGGCTGGGAGAAAGCTCCCAGTAAACCTCCCCAGGATGTATATAGCTACATGTTGGCCTTCAGAAACCAGACTAGGCGTTTCAGACAACTCGCTCAGGCGAATCTGGAAGCCAGCCAGGAGGAGATGAAACGTTGGTATGATCAGAATGCCACTCTGATCGAGTTTCAGCCTGGAAAAAAGTTTGGGTCATGGCCCCAGTGGAGCCTTGTGCGCTCCAGGATAAGTGGACCGGACCATTTGAGGTGGTGGAGCGCAAGAGTAACGTCACCTACTTGGTGGACTTGCAGTCTCCTAGGAACCCTTTGCGGGTCCTGCATGTGAACCGCCTGAAGCCCCACTTGGAGAGGTCCGAAGTGGGCATGCTCTTAGCAACAGATGCTGGGATGGAAGAGGAGACTGAGCCTCTTCCTGACCTCCTGTCTGCCAAGGAGCAAAATGGGTCAGTGGACGGTGTCGCCTCTTTACCGCCCTGACCCCTGAGCAGCAGAATGACTGTCGCCAACTGTTGGGACAGTTCCCTGACCTGTTCTCCCTGACCCCTGGTGTCACTCAGTGGTGTGTGCATGATGTGGACACTGGGGACAGTCCTCCAGTAAAACATAAGATTTACAGAGTGACTGACAGGGTCAGAGCTTGCATCAAGGAGGAGGTCTCCAAGATGTTAGCGCTAGGGGTGATTGAGTCCTCAAACAGTCCTTGGGCCAGCCCAGTGGTCTTGGTCCCAAAGGCTGCCGCACCCGGTGCCACACTAGAACTCGGGTTCTGTGTGGACTACCGAGGGCTCAATTCAGTCACCAGGACTGACGCGCACCCCATCCCCTGAGCTGATGAGCTCATCGATCGGTTGGGGGCTGCCCGGTACCTCAGTACGTTTGACTTAACGTCTGGGTACTGGCAGATCGCCTTAACTGATGGGGCAATAGAGAGGTCAGCATTCTCCACACCAGATGGGCACTACCAATTCCGGGTGATGCCCTTTGGGATGAAGAATGCCCCTGCCACCTTTCAGAGGTTGGTCAACCAGGTGTTGGCTGGACTGGAGGATTTCAGTGCCGCCTACCTTGATGACATTGCAGTGTTCAGTGCCACTTGGGAGGAACATCTGCACCACCTCTGGGAAGTGTTGAAGGCTCTGCAGAGGACAGGCCTCACGATCAAGACAAGTAAGTGCCAAATCGGGAAGGGTTCCGTGGTGTACTTGGGGCACCAGGTTGGGAGCGGCCAGGTGGCGCCCCTACAGCCCAAGATTGATACCATTCTGGCTTGGGAACCCCCCAAGACTCAGACAGAGGTGAGAGCCTTTTTAGGACTCACAGGGTATTACAGGAGGTTCGTCAAGGGGTATGGCAGCATTGTTGCACCCCTGACAGAGCTGACTTCCAGGAAGCAGCCCAAGAAAGTGAACTGGACTGATGCCTGCCAGAAAGCTTTTGATGCCCTGAAATCTGCCATGTGCACGCCGCCCGTGCTTCAGGCGCCCAACTTCTCAAAGGAATTCATTGTGCAGACAGATGCTTCAGAGCATGGTGTGGGGGCTGTGCTTTCACAGATGAATGAGGAGGGCCTAGACCAACCTGTAGCCTTCATTAGTAGGAGGTTACTTCCGCGGGAACAGAGGTGGAGTGCAATAGAGCGTGAGGCATTTGCTGTGGTCTGGGCACTGAAGAAGTTGAGACCATACTTGTTTGGGACTCACTTCCGGGTTCAGACAGACCACAGGCCCCTCAGATGGCTGATGCAGATGAGGGGTGAGAATCCAAAACTGTTGAGGTGGTCCATTTCCCTACAGGGAATGGATTTCACGGTGGAACACCGCCCTGGTACAGAACACGCCAATGCTGATGGTCTGTCCAGATTTTTCCGCCTTAGTGAAGAGAACTCCCAAGAGGGTGGGTAGTTCTCCCCACATTTCAGCTGGAGGTGACACGTGTTAGACTTGGCACCATTCGCGTGGGTCTTGCCTCATCTGTTTTTGCTGGTTTAGATGCTTTGGGCACTTTGCCACTGCTGTTCAGTGCCAAAGTGCAAGTGCTCCCTTTTGTAAATTGATGTAATGGATTAGTGATTCCATGATTGGTTGATTTGATTTACTTGTCAGACCCTAGTACAGTGCACCATGTGTGCCCAGGGCCTGTAAATCAAATACTGCTGGTGGGCTTGCATCACTGATTGTGCCACCCACAGAAGCAGCTTGTAAAATGTGGCTCAGGCCTGCCATTGCAGAGCCTGTGTGCAGTCTGGGACTGCCATGTCGACTTGGCAAGTGCACGCACTTGCCAGTCCCTAAACCTTCCCTTTTCTGCATGTTAGTCACCCCTAAGGTAGGCCCAATCAATCAGGCGTTTGTATAGCGTGACTACTCACCCGTAAGGGTCTCAAGGCGCTGGGGGTGGGGGGGTGCAGGTTCCGGTCCATCAAGGAGAGGGGCCGCCGAAGAGCCAGGTCTTGAGGTCTCTTACGAAGATGGGAAGCGATGTTGTCTGTCTGAGGTGGAGCGGAAGGGCGTTCCAGGCCTTGGCCGCGAGGAAGGAGAAGGAGCGGCCTCCCGATCTGGTTCTTCTGGCGCGTGGGACCACGGCGTAGGAGAGCTGAGCTGATTGTAGGGTCCTTTGGGGTGCGTGGAATTTGAGTCGGCTGTTAAGGTATGCTGGTCCGGTGTTGTGGAGGGCCTTGTGTGACTCTTGCCTCGATGGGGAGCCAGTGGAGTGTGCGCAGGTGCTGGGAGATGTGGCAGTGTTTTGGCAGGTTAAGGACCAGTCTTGCGGCGGCGTTTTGGATGCTCTGTAGCTTGCGGGTGAGGTTTTTGTTTATTCCGGCGTAGAGTGCGTTGCCGTAGTCGAGTCTGCTGGTGACCAGGGCGTGAGTGGCGGTCTTTCTGTGTTCAAGGTACCCCTGTGGGCAGGGTGCATTGTATGTGAAAGGTAGGACATGCCCTGGTGTGTGTGGCATGTCCTGATAGTGAAATACTACCAATATCGTTTTTCACTATTGCAAGGCTATCTGTTCCCATAGGCCAGAATGGGCAGTTTGATTATAACACCTTATAACCATAACTGACCCAGGGAACAAGATAGGAAAATAAAGTTTAGTATGCCTGAACTCAGAATGTTAAAGTGCATCTTTTAGGGTGGGTGATTTTTACATTCTGTGTTTGAAAATACCACTTTTAGAAAGTAGGTATTTTCTTGCCTAACCATCCAGTCGGCCTCTGCTAGGTTTGTGTATTGCATGTCTGGCTTGTGAGTGACAGGAGCTGGGAGAGGGCTGCGGCTCCAGCAGTCTGATGAGTCAGGGCTGGGCTGAATGGGACCTGGGTTGAATTTAGAGTAGGAGGAGGAGATTTCCTTTCACCTGCCTGGTCCAGGTCTGCTTTCAACAATGCTGTCTCCACTTCCTGCCAGGAAGCTGCACCAGTGAGGACAGAACTGGTTTTGGCTGGGTACAGACACTCTCTGCCTTCAGAGACAAAGTATTGTGTGTATAAAAAGGGGGACCCAGACCCCAGGACTTTAGATCACTTTTGGGAAATCAAGAGGAACCTTTGCCAAGGTGAAGAACTGGAGAAGCTGAAGGAAGATTACTGCCCCTGTGCTGTTTGTTGTTTGGGGTTGGCCTGCAGTGGTTACTTGTTGCCAAGGAAAGGAGAAGAAGGACTTTGCTGTTTGCTTTGTCATCTTGAGGAAGATCTCCAAGTGCTTGAAATTGAGCTTGCCTCCTGTCTGAAGTCTCAGGGACACAAAGACTTCACCCCCAGCTCCCCTGAATTCCCTTGCTGGGAATTCCAACCTGCAAAGAGGTGCCTGCTGCTGTTTAGGACCTCTAGAGACTGTTTGTTGTTGGGAGCTGGAAGATCGACGCAACGAGGAAGAAGCGTGTCGCATCCGCACCGATTCCCGACGCATCGCCGAGTCACGGAGAAGATGCGTGCCGCATCCGCACCTGGTCCCGACGCATTGCCGAGCCACGGAGAAGAAGCGCCCCACATCCACACCGAGTCCCGACGCATCGCCGAGAAGATCGTCGCAGCACCTGCCATGCGGCTGAAAACGTTCACGCATCGACCGGATCGTCGCATCGCATCAAGCCGCCATTTTGTCACATCGCACCGGATCGTCGCCACGCATCGAGGCGCCATCTTGTCGCATCGTAACCGGAACGCAGTAAGAAACAGACGCATCCCCTCCTCTCCGGTAAGGAAAAGACGCATCGCCTCCCCTGCGCTGCAGTAAGGAACAGGTGCGCCGCCTCCCCCGAAGCAAGGAACTGACGCATCGCCTTCCCTGCGACCCTTTTGTTTATTTTGCGTGACGCATCTAAGGTACTTTGTTGGAAAAGTGTGGCATTTACAACTTGCATTGAACTGAAATACTTCTACCATTTAAGAACCTTATTTTTGACTGTATTGTGGATTTTTGCCGTTTGGTCTTGCTTAGATAAAGATTACTTATTTTTCTAAACTGGTGTGGTGTCCATTTGTAGTGTTCTCACTGTGTTACTGTATGTGTTCACAAATGCTTTAAACACTGCCTCTGAGATAAGCCTGTCTGCTCATGCCAAGCTACCAAGGGGGTGAGCAGGGGTTATTTTAGGAGTGTATCCCCCTTATCCTGACTAGAAGCAAGGGTCCCTATTTGGACAAAGGTGCAAACCATTGCCAACTAGAGACCCCCATTTCTAACACCTGTCCTCTCGTATATTCTTACTGGTTGTGGGCAAGAAGTTTAATGGTGCACCATTCCAAAATTCAAAATTTCCCTCCTTGATCATCTGTTAAGGTGTTGGTAAGAGAAAAGGATACCCCCCTTTTCACTAAGATCATGACACCCCTCGAATAGGAGAAGTAGGAGGAATCTATCTTGTGTGCTGCCCACCATGTGTCAATGGTGTGCTTCGCCTGCTGTATCAGATGTGTTTCCTGCAGAAGCGCAACATGGATATTGTTATGATCTAAGTAAGCCAACACCTGCCATATTTTCCGTGGACTGTTAAGATGTTGCACATTCCACGTTAATAGTGAGATATGTTCCCGGTGTGTAGGTGTCATGACAGCGTATTGAGGGGGTGCAGAGCAACTCACAGCATTTGAAACATACGGTTCACAGGTGCGCTCCGCCTGCTGTGTCAGATGTGTTTCCTGCCGAAGCGCAACATGGATATTCTGGTGATCTAAGTAAGCTAACACCTGCCGTATTTTCCGTGCTTTGTTAAGGCCTCACACATTCCATGTTAAGAGCGAGATATGTCTTCTGTGTGCAGGTGTCATGACAGCGTATTGAGAGGGTGCATTTGTGACGTACGGTTCCCAGGTTGATGACAACAAGCTGCAGTAATATTATTGTAACAAAAACAACATAAACCACACCCACCTTCCATCCACATTAGCATCCCAACAACCTTCCCATTACTCAAAATCAAGAACTGAAAAGGATATATGGAAGCAGTTGCCTGGTGTTCTGTCCATCACTTGAAATAGGCAGCTAAGATTGGTATGTGTGTTGCCGCATGGCTTAAAACCCCTGTGGTCTGAGTGCACCTTCCCTAATAATTTGCCCAATATTTTATATTCAGAGTTCAACAGATCAACAGAGTTCAACAGAGTTCAACAGAGCGAATGGTCTGCATTATTTAACATCCAACAGGTCATGCCTTGCCTTAGGTGAGACCACTATTGTGGCCTTTCTAGTGTGAGCTGGTAGTAAATTCCTGTGAAATGCATCATTGTACATAAGTAATAATTTCGAGGCTAGCTTTCTTTTATATGCTACATAGAAGTCAGGTGTAAATGAAAAAAAAAAAAAAGCCACTTACCTTTAGGCCAGCCATCTGGCCCACTGGCCGCTGCCTCTCGGTCCCCTCACCACCTCCTCTCGTTCCTGGAAGCAGGAACAGGAAGCACCCAGGCTCCTGACTCCCCTAGCCAAACACAATGCTGCAATGCAGTGCTGTGATTGGTCTGAGTGCAGTGGATAGGCGCTCAGGCAGGGAATGGGAGCCTGGGGCATATTCTACACCCAGGCTGTAATGCAGCCTCGGTGCAGAATATGCAAAGTGCACATGACGAGAGGGCCGGTCAAAGCGTCATCGCGCACCTTGGAGTGGGCAAACCACTCCTCCCCTGCTCTGGCAGTCCAGCCCCGCGCCGCCCACACCCGGAAAGGAAAACTAATATGATAATAATGCTAGTTATTATCATTTTAGTTTTCTTTAACTACTGCTCACAGGGCAGTGGGGCGACGCTCTGCCCAGGGGCGTAACACAAGCCCCCGCAGCCCCTGCGCTCCAGGGGCCCCCTCCGCGGCCGCGCAGCCTGCAACCACTTAGAGCCATTTCGACCAGGCGCAGGGCCTGCCCTCAGCAGTCTTTGCGTTACTGGCTGTGTCGCCGTGGGGGGGATCATGGATAAACTTCACTTCATCAGATTCCTCGCTGCAGCGCCGCTGATGATAGCCTGACGTCATGACCCCATGATCCGAAGTAGTTAATGCCAGTCAGGTGTCGACTCGAGGGGGACATCACTCACATCCTGCAGCCGGAAAGCGGGAAGCTTTGAGGAAGGACCGGCGCGGCTCCGCGCTAGCTGGTTTGCGAGCTGCGTCATATAACAGAAAGAAACCTGTTTGAAAGAGTTTCTCTCACGTGAAGGGAAACCTCATAACTCTGACAGTATCGAACTGTAAAAGTTGATATCTGTTCAGAGAGCACATACGGAGGTGGAGTCCTGACAGCGTGGGCGGGAAGATGTACTCTGCAGTAGGAAGAGAGAGGCTCCGCTGAAGGGTGAAATGGCAAAGCTGCATATATACAGACTGGATCAGTGACTAAATATCGAGGGACACAATATCGAGTGTCCAGAATATAGAAGCAAAAATATCGAGGGACATAATATCGAATCCCTATCTACAAACAGATAAGTACCAAAATGTCGAGTACAAAATATCGTTGTTAAAAATATAGGTAACTAAAATATCGATTTTTTAAAATATATTAAAACGAATATAAAAGTAATTAAATAAACACAATTAAATAAAACATAGTTAAAATAATGTAAAAAAGCTTAAAATGTGAAAATAGTAAATGTAATGTAAAAAAAAAATAAATTAATGATTTTTTAACAGATATATATTAACTCAATAATATTAAAAAATAATTAATATTCTTAATGATAAAATATTTAAAACATTATTGAAAATATAATTACATATACATATAAATAAACATATTATATAAATTTATAAATAAATAATATACAATAATTTAAATAATAATATTAATATTTTTTATGCAAATTAATATTTTACACTACCTTAAATGGAACAATAATAAAAATGTTGCATAGCGTAGTGAATAAAAATAGTATTCACACTACAACAAGTGCAAAAGTATGGAATATGTTGGATAGCGGGTGGGTACAAATTACTATTCCCACTCCAAAGAGTGGAACAGTAGGGAAAGTGTTGGATAGCGGGAGGGTAAAAATTACTATTCCCACTCCAGTGAGTGAAACAGTAGGGAAAGTGTTGGATAGCGGGAGGGTAAAATTACTATTCCCACTGCAGTGAGTGGAACAGTAGGGAAAGTGTTGGATAGCGGGAGGGTAAAAATTACTATTCCCACTCCAGTGAGTGAAACAGTAGGGAAAGTGTTGGATAGCAGGAGGGTAAAAATTAGTATTCCCACTTCTACGAGTGTAACAGTAGTGAAAGTGTTGGATAGCGGGAGAATAAAAATTACTATTCCCACTCCAGTGAGTGGAACAGTAGGGAAAGTGTTGGATAGTGGGAGTGTAAAAATTACTATTCCCACTCCAATGAGTGGAACAGTAGGGAAAATGTTGGATAGCGTGAGGATAAAAATGACTATTCCCACTCCTACGAGTGTAACAGTAGTGAAAGTGTTGGATAGCGGGAGAATAAAATTTACTATTCCCACTCCAGTGAGTGGAACAGTAGGGAAAGTGTTGGATAGCGGGAGTGTAAAAATTACTATTCCCACTCCAATGAGTGGAACAGTAGGGAAAATGTTGGATAGCGGGAGTGTAAGAATTACTATTCCCACTCCAGTGAGTGGAACAGTAGGGAAAATGTTGGATAGCGGGAGGATAAAATTACTATTCCCACTCCAGTGAGTGGAACAGTAGGGAAAGTGTTGGATAGCGGGAGGGTAAAAATTACTATTCCCACTCCAGTGAGTGGAACAGTAGGGAAAGTGTTGGATAGCGTAGAGCAGAGGTCTTCAAACTTTTTTGGTCTGAGCCCCCCTGAGCAAAATGTTTTGAAGTTGGGCCCCCCTCGAAAACTATATGACAAGGATTTGGGGAGTGGGAGGGATCATTTCAGGGGTGCTTTTCTGTAGCTCGTAATCCACAATAAATATGGGACTTACAAAAAAACAACAGCATCAAACAAGAATAGAATTGACCACAAACACTACTGCCCCTAATTGGGGTGCTGTGGGCTCCAATGCACTCCACATGCTGCACTTATGGTGTAGCCCCGAGAAGCAGGCTATTTCCTCTTCTTTCACTCCTTCCCTACCATGTCTGACCATCACTTCAATCTCAAAACAAGTCCTGTCTCGTTCTGAAAGAAATTAAGCTACTGCATGCTGCCCCCGTTGTTTGCAGCAAGAGTGCCATGTGCCATCTGCCCTAATGCTAGCAAAGAAAAAAATGAGCCCCCATGCCCACTTTATATTGTAATTTGGGTTCCCGGTTTTATGGTATTTATTTTTTGCCCATTTCCGTCTGCATTTATTTTTTGGCCATTTCATCTGTATTTATCCATATTTATTTTGTGTTTTGAGTATAAATGAAGTTGTAAAACTGTACTTTTCCATTTCTATTTAACTGATAGACGCGCACTCACACTTTCATGTCTGTCGTGTGTTAGCTATTTAAGCTGCCAAATATTACATAACAATACATCGACTGGTAAATACTAGCATTATACCAAAAATTAATGTTGACATGCCGTTATTTAAAGAAATTTCATCCTGTTTTTTAATTTCCCATGCTGTCCATCTGCTGGCCTATAATTCATGAAAGACAGCACGGAGAGTCACTTAAAAGAGACACAGTTTTCTGCATTTATCCACTTTTAAAAATAAATGCAGACAGAAAACACATTGTTTTCTGTCTGTATTTATCTGTAAAAAACCGTAAAAATGGAAAACAAGGAGCCTTAATTGTAATACATTCATAATTGTCACTGGTCAGATTGCAGCCAAACATCTCCTGTGATGCATAGGTCATGTACAGGAAGCCATCTTTATCCTTGTGATCCCGATACACTTCTGACATTGTTAGATCTTGTTCACCATAAGGTAAAAAGCCTGTGTTTTGGATAACGCCATTCAGCATCAAACAATGGTCTTAAATTCCGTCATCGTCAACTCTTCGGGAACAAGAAATTTCCAGCCCTGCCAAGTACCATGCATCAGGCATTAGGGTAACTCATTTCAGTGTGGTGGTCCGCGTCAACGCACTGAAATGCAATATCACGCATTATAGTGCCACAGCTGTCAAGCTGGAGCTGCTATAATGCACCATACTGAGAAAGCTGCGGTGGCAGCGCACAAAGCGTGCTGGTCCTGGCAACTCAGGGGCCGACTCATCTGCTCGCAGCTCTACTAGCTGCTAGTACTCTGCTACAATGTAACCAAGTACACCGGACACCACGCGGCACATTACATAGACTGACATCAGACGTCAGTGCTGGTGGTGCCCAATGCCGGGACAGTGTTTAGTTTGTCACAACAAATGATGACGAATGATCACCCGCGGGGCCAGCGAGTGGAATTTTAAGACGTTTGCAGTGGGCAATGACACCGTGGCGGATTGTGACCCCGGGACTGGACGGACCCGATCACACCAGAGCTGACTCGTGCACTACTTGCTGCTGGGAACATGGAAGAGCCTGAAGAGCCGCCCGCACAGCGGGGGTGTTACTTGATCCTGCGTCCGGACTGACTCGACCCCATCGGGAACTGGCGGCTGTGAAACATGGACCCCGGCGAACGCAGGAGAGGTCGTCCTCAGCCTAGAGCACCGCCACCTTTCCAGTGTGTGTGCCAGAATCATTCAATCAATCAATCAGGGGTTTCTTAAAGCGCGACTACTCACCCGTAAGGGTCTCAAGGCGCTAGGGGTGGGGGGGGGTGCAGGTTCCATTCCATCAAGGAGGGGGTCTGTCGAAGAGCCAGGTTTTGAGGTTTCTTGCGAAGATGGGGAGCGATGTTGTCTGTCTGAGGTGGAGCTGAAGGACGTTCCATGCTTTGGCCGGTAGGAAGGAGAAGGAGCGGCCTCCCGATCTGGTCTTTCTGGTGCGGGGGACCACGGCGTAGGAGAGCTGGGCTGATCGTAGGGTCCTTTGGGGTGCGTGGAATTTGAGTCGGCTGTTCAGGTATGCTGGCCCGGTGCCGTGGAGGGACTTGTGTGCGTGGGTGAGCATCTTGAAGGTGATTCTCGCCTCGACGGGGAGCCAGTGGAGTGTGCACAGGTGCAGGGAGATGTGGCAGTGTTTTGGCAGGTTGAGGACCAGTCTTGCGGCGGCGTTCTGGATGTTCTGTAGCTTGCGGGTGAGGTTTTTGTTTATTCCGGCGTAGAGTGCGTTGCTGTAGTCGAGTCTGGTGGTGACCAGGGCGTGAGTGACTGTCTTTCGGTGTTCGAGGGGGATCCATTTGAAGGTCTTACGAAGGAGGCGGAGGGTGTGGAAGCAGGAAGATGAGACGGAGTTGATCTGGCGGTCCATTTTGAGCTCGGAGTCCAGGATGATTCCCAGGTTGTGTGCGTGGTCCGTGGGGGTTGGCAGGTTTCCGAGGGCGGGGGGCCACCAGGTGTCGCTCCAGGCGTCTGGGTTTGGGCCCATGATGAGTACTTCTGTTTTGTTGGTGTTTAGTTGTAGGCAGCTGTTTTTCATCCATTTGGCGACGGCTTCCATGCCTTCTCGAAAGTTGCGTCTGGCGGTGTTGGGCTCGTTGGATAGGTAGAGGATGAGTTGGGTGTCGTCTGCGTATGACACGATGTTGAGTCAGTAGGTTCTGACGATGGGGGCGAGTGGAGCCATGTAGACGTTGAAGAGCGTCGGGCTGAGGGAGGAGCCCTGGGGGACTCCGCAGGTGGTAGGTGTAGGGTCCGAGAGGAAAGGGGGGAGTCTGACCCGCTGCGTCCTGCCGGAGAGGAAGGAGCGGATCCAGTCGAGGGTCTTGTCCTGGATTCCTGCGTTGTAGAGTCTGCGTATTAGGGTGCGGTGGGAGACTGTGTCGAACGCCGCTGATAGGTCGAGGAGGATGAGGGCTACTGTTTCTCCTTTGTCCAGTAGGGTGCGGATGTCGTCTGTTGCGGCGAGGAGGGCGGTTTCCATACTGTGGTTTTTTCTGAAGCCGGATTGGGAGGAGTCGAGGATGTTGTGTTCTTCAATGAATGTGGCGAGTTGGCTGTTGATGGCTTTCTCGATGACTTTCGCTGGGAACGGGAGCAGGGAGATGGGTCTGTAGTTTTTGAGGTCGGTGGGGTCCGCTGAGGGTTTCTTTAGGAGGGGGTTGACCTCAGCGTGTTTCCAGTCGTCGGGGAACGAGGCGGTCGCCAGGGAGCGGTTGATGGTGTGGCAGAGCATGGGTGCGATGCTGTCGGTGGCTCTGTTGAAGATGTGGTGGGGGCAGGGGTCCGTGGGGGCCCCTGAGTGGATTGACTTCATTGTATTCAGTGGTGAGGGCTGTCCAGTCGTCAATCGCTGGTTTCCGGGTGTCGGGGGTGGTTGGTGAGGGTTCAGTGTGTTGGTTGTCTTCGTCGAAGTTGTCATAGATGCTCTTGATTTTGTGGTGGAAAAAGGTGCTGAGTTTGTCGCAGAGATCTTGTGAGGGAGGGATGTCGGTAGACTCGCTGGTGGGTTGGGCAAACTCCTTGATGATGCTGAAGAGTTCCTTGCTGTTGTGCGCGTGGGTGGAGATTCTGTCTTCAATCGCTTTTTTCCTCGTTTCTCTGATGAGTTGATGGTGGGCGTTGGTGGCGGCTCTGAAGTTGTTTTGGGCTTCTGTGGATTTGGTGTTCCTCCAGGCCTTTTCGAGGCGGTGGCATGTGCGTCTGGACTCTCGAAGTTCGGTGGTAAACCATCTGGCTTTCTTGGCGCGGGTATTGTTGTTTTTCTTGAGAGGGGCTATGGTGTTGGTGCTGTCCGAGATCCATCTATGCAGGGTTCGGGCTGCGGTGTTGGGGTCGTCGTTTTCCGCGATGGTTGGGGTGGAGTTGTTGAGTGAGGAGGTGAGCTGGTCGTCGGTGATTTTGGTCCAGTTTCTTCGTGGGAGCAGGTGCTGGTGTCTGTGGATGGTGGGTGTTCTGAAGGTGAAGTGGACGCAACGATGGTCGGTCCATGGGAGTTCAGTGGTGTGGCTGAAGGTGATGGACTTTCCTGTAGTGAAGAGGGGGTCGAGGGTGTGTCCTGCTGAGTGCGTGGGCTCGGTCACGATCTGGCGGAGTCCAATGTTGTGGAGGTTGTCCAGGAGGGATGTGGTGTTGGGGTCCAGTTGGTTGTCGAGGTGGAAGTTGAGGTCTCCCAGCAGGGTGTAGTTGGTGGATGCGATGGCCTGCAGGGAGATAATGTCCGTGATGGAGTTGGCGAAGGGTACGCGAGGTGCAGGGGGTCGGTAGATGAGGGTTCCTCGGAGGGTGGCGGTGGGGCTGGCCAGTATCTTGAAGTGAAGGTGTTCCATCAGTTCTGTGGGCTCGTCTGGGAGTGTGCTCAGGCGGAGGCTGGATTTATGGACGATGGCGATTCCTCCTCCTGGGCGGGTGCGGCGGTCTTTCTTGGAGATCTTGTATCCATTCGGCCTTGCGTTGTCGCGGGAGTCCACAAGTGCGGGCTGGCCATGGGGCCGGGGGCCCACCTCACAGACAAGTGAGTTATTGTGCCTGAGTGACAGAGTCGGTATTCTTGTAGTTGGCACTGTCTTGCTATGTTATAAAAGTGCGCCGCGGTCATCATCATGAGCTGCAACCGAGAACTGGGCAGTCACGAAGTCTGCCTGCACAGTAGTTCATTAGTGCGCTAACTCGTTTTGTGTCGGGGTAACTTAGAGCCACTCAAGAAAATGTCACTTATAGTCGTTGAAATGTCACTCAAAATTGCACTAAAATTATCAAAATGTCGCACATAGCAATCTGAAACCTTGGCAGCTAAGAATTTTCCTTTGTCAAAAACAGACAAGTACTTTTCCGTTAGATAGCGTTCCACGACCACTGGCACTTTAAACATAAAGTGTCTGTTTATATCACCCACCTCACTTTCCGAGTTGCTAAACACTTCCACTGTTCAAATGGGATTGGGTTTTAGTTTCTCTGCAGACTTTCCATTCCCTTCCTCGACAGGTTTACGGCGTTGCTTTCTGACCACGGCACTACACCGCGCCCTCTAGGCTTAATTGACAGTTAATTAGTGATTTTTGATCGAGGTATGTGCATGTTTTTATATACAGTTTTTCGAAGGTGAACAGAAAACTATAAAATGCATTTTGTTTTCTTTTTATCCATGCCTTTTACCCCGACTTCACACTAACTGCCACTTTTTTATGGCGTTTAGCTGCTGCATGTAAATGCAGACATCCTAGAATCGCGCCTTTCACGCTCCCAGGCTATCTTCATTTACATGTAACTGCAGAGCCATTTGCGCCCCCCTGGCAGCACATCTACGGCCCCCCAGGGGGGGCGCGCCCCACAGTTTGAAGACCTCTGGCGTAGAGGAATAATTTAGTAGACCCAGTCCTACAATTTAATTAAAATTAATTAACAAATAATTAATTATTTAAATTTAATTTACCTCCCACTATTTTCCCCTATAAACGTCACCTCCAATAGTCTAAAATATTAATAAATTAACATAATTAATTAACATTTAATTAATTAGCTAATCACAATTAACAATAACATTAATAACAATTATATCTAAATTAATTAACACAATTAACAGTATGAAATAACTTTGATTAAATATTATATAAATATTAATAAAAAAATTATTTTCAATTAATTTAATACGCACCATACTCCCCTATAAACACTCAACACACTCCTAAAAAAATGAACATAATTAACATATTAATACATTAATTATTAATAATTAATATGTAATTAATTTTTAATTAATAAAAACTTACACAATTTACATAATTATAAATTAATTAAAAACTTTTATTAATAACTTTTTAAATAATAAAAATAAATTAATTAACTTAATTAACAATATTAATTATTAACCATAAAATTATTAATTAATAAATTATTATTTTTTGTAATTTAAATTAAATTACTTCCCACCCTATTCCCCTATTAACCCACAACCCGCTACGGAATTAATATACGCAAAAATTAATTACCAATATTAATTGTTAACCATAAAATTATTAATTAATAAATTATTATTATTTTTTTTAAATTAAATTACTTTCCACCCTATTCCCCTATAAACCCACAACCCGCTACGGAACTAATATACGCAAAAATTATTTACTAATATTAAAGGCCCATTACGATACCGGGCGTAAAAAAATCCGCCATCCATGAAAGCGGCAAAAATCCGCCCGCCTACACCGTCTGAATACCGACCCAGCAATCATGATGTCCCAAACCGAAAACCGCCAGCGGCGGAAAAAAAACACAAAATACCGCCCGCCCTTGCCCGAGTCGGAGTCAAACCGCCCGCCACGGACGGAAAGACGCACGACAACACAAAACCGCCCGCCCTCACGGTCGAGACACCGCACGTGAAATTACGATCGCACCGACATGAGCGCGGAAAAACAACAAATACACCGCCCGCCAGCGTAAACAACACCGGAGAAAATGGACACGGCAGAAGCCATGGCGGCCACGTCCCTGCACAGAAACAGCCGCGGACTCAAACAAACACACACAACATGGCAAACAAGTCCACACAGCAACCCACGCACAAATACACAGACAAAGTACACATCCCGAATACACACCACCCCTGGACAAACAAATAAACTACAAAGCCCTGAACACCAGCCACAACACACCTGAAAACAACAGACCATCAGGACACACCCAAACAGGTAAGTACAAAAGCAGCCCCTCCACAGACCACAACCCCTTGCAACATTGCAAAGCAGAGAGGAGAGAACACAGTGACACAGCAAGGACAGCAGCACACCACAGATACGCACACATCACACCCACCACCACCACCACCACCACCAAACACCGGCACCACAAACCCCCTGCACATCACACATCACACACCGCACCTGCACCACAAACACCATGGCATCACACAGAATGCCCAAGTTCACTTCCACTGAGCTGACGGTCATGGTCGACGAGATCGTCAAGGTGAACACACAAATCTATGGCAACCAGGTCCAGCACACACCACTAGCCACCAGAAACAGAATGTGGAACAGAATTGTAGACCAGGTCAATGCAGTCGGGACCGTACCCAGAAACAGAGGAAAAATAAACAAACGGTGGAACGACATCAAAAGCCTGGTCAAGAAGAAGGAGAGCAAAAACCGAGAGCTGGCTGCCACGACTGGCGGAGGGAATCCCGCGCATTACAAGACCTTCAAAGCGTGGGAGGAGAAGGTGCGAGTCATCATCCATCCGGAGATCCTCACCGGATTACCAGGGGGAGTGGAGGCTGGTAAGTACAAACAAATGTATGCCAGCACACCGCTATGTACTCACATGCACTACCACCATGCCATAGCTCCGAGGGACAAACACCCCATGTCCAGTACACAATACACAACACATCACTCACACATGCAACAGGCACCACCACACACACAGCCCAAACATATCAACTAACAAAACCATGGGGGCATGTGTACACCCAGCCAGCCACGTAACCACCAACATGTCCCCTAGTACTCCAGAAGCGCCACAACGAGCACCCCCCACACCCATGTGGCAGCCGTAGCTGCACCAACCGACAAGTAACAGGTAAGTAGCCGCAACACAAAGGCAGTGGGTGGGAGGGGGGACAGCTGAAGTACAACACCCACCAGACCCATAGTCCCACAGCACAGCAAGGAGGAGCACCCCCCACACCCATGTGGCAGCCATAGCTGCACCAACCGACAAGTAACAGGTAAGTAGCCGCAACACAAAGGCAGTGGGTGGGAGGGGGGACAGCTGAAGTACAACACCCACCAGGCCCCTAGTCCTACAGCACAGCAAGGCGGAGCACCCCCCACACCCATGTGGCAGCCGTAGCTGCACTAACCGACAAGTAACAGGTAAGTAGCCGCAACACAAAGGCAGTGGGTGGGAGGGGGGACAGCTGAAGTACAACACCCACCAGGCCCATAGTCCCACAGCACAGCAAGGAGGAGCACCCCCCACACCCATGTGGCAGCCGTAGCTGCACTAACCGACAAGTAACAGGTAAGTAGCCGCAACACAAAGGCAGTGGGTGGGAGGGGGGACAGCTGAAGTACAACACCCACCAGGCCCATAGTCCCACAGCACAGCAAGGAGGAGCACCCCCCACACCCATGTGGCAGCCGTAGCTGCACCAACCGACAAGTAACAGGTAAGTAGCCGCAACAGAAAGGCAGTGGGTGGGAGGGGGGACAGCTGAAGTACAACACCCACCAGGCCCCTAGTCCCACAGCACAGCAAGGAGGAGCACGGCCCACACCCCACACCCACGTAGCAGCCACTGCAGTGCACACCGGCAGCCGACAGGTAGACATCCCGCCCCAGGACAAACGGTGTCAGTGGGCGTCCAGCCATCACCACGACCCATAACACCGCCCCCACCCCCACAGACCTGCAACATGGAGCACCCCCCGCCCATAACCATGTTGCATCCAGTCCAGTGCACGCTCAAAAACAACCTGCAGGTGGGAAACTGGACAGGGCGGGGTGACTGGAGGCATGAGGACTGAATTACGACTAACACATGGGACATGTCAAGTAGCAGAGGAACACGCAGCACTGCTCCCTGTCACAACCATGTGAACAATGTGCACACGGACATAAACCACAGAGTCACACCCCACATGACCCATCACAGACACAGCAACACCCAAGGAGCCACGTCTGTATGCACAAGTCACACTGATTACAGAACCACACGGCAGGCACAGTGCAACCCATCACACACAACTGCAACACCATCGAAGTCCTGTCCATGTAGCCCCTACTGCCTGTCAACCACACATCCCACAACTACGCCCATGTAAGACATACCACACTAGACGCAACAGCGTGGAACAACATAGATGCACACGAACACCACTGGACCCATCAAACACACAGACACACAATGCACATACAACATACCATCCATCTCATCCGTCAGCCCCAGTCACATGAAAGGTATGTCATCCGAACAGCTGGTCCACATACAGTAGTCACGCAAAGAAACATGCCCATGACAAATCATGTGCCAGAAGTGAATGAAGCGCACGTCACACTGTGAGCAACAACACACATAACATGGGCCACACCCCCCGAGCACTGCATTGATGCACATGGCACAGGGCAGCACGCACACCAAGGAATTGGACCATCTGCAATACGTCGTGTGGCACACAACCATCACTCACTCATAACAATGCGTCCAATTACATGGCCAGAAATCACAACAGACAGCAAATATGCAGGGTATGTCAGACATACACACACCTCAGACCATGCACTGTCATGTTGCCACAACACATGTCACGTTCTGCACCCATGGCTCACAGTATGTACCCCCAAAGCATAGTTCATCTCAAATGCGTTTCAGGGGGCTGACCCCCATTATGCCATCTGCGTTTCTAAGCGTTCCATATGAACCCCCAAAGCATAGTTCATCTCAAATGCATTTCAGGGGGCTGACCCCCATTATGCCATCTGCGTTTCTAAGCGTTACATATGAACCCCCAAAGCATAGTTCATCTCAAATGCGTTTCAGGGGGCTGACCCCCATTATGCCATCTGCGTTTCTAAGCGTTACATTTGAACCCCAAGAGCATAGTACAAACCAACCTGCACGATGGGTCTGGAGTCCGCATACACCAGAGCCACAAAAAGCAGGAGCACAGCAACACACCCATCGGCATTGCCAATCCGTCCCATGCCACATGTCCACAGCACACAGTCCCATTGGCATGCCCACACAACAACAAATAGCACAGCCACACACACGGCTCTGGGAAACCTGTTCACGACTGTGCATGAACTGTGGATGTCAGACAACCTATACATACTTTGTCATGTGCAACACAATAACATATCTCATTCCCCCCACAGGTGACGAACTGCTGGATGCTGGAGATGGAGACAGCAGCCAGCACAGCCAGCCTGCAAGCCCCCAACAAGGACTCACGGATGTGGAGGATCTGTCCTCCGATTCGGACACGGACCACCCAGCAGGCCCATCTGGTGTGGCAGGGCCCAACCGCACCCCAGGCACCCTCCTACCCACCAACCCATCATCCAGGGCTGATGACCACTCTCAGCCCCCTGCTGCCACTGTCGTTGCGGCCACTCCCACTGTTGTGGCGGCCACTCCCACGGTCGTTGCGGCCACTCCCACTGCCGCAACCCCCACCACCGCCGCGACCACCACCACGTCATCACTGGCCCCAGCCCCAGCGCAAGTGGTGGTCCGGCCGACTGGGTCCACCCTGGGAGCCACAGCGAGGACCGTGGTGAGCAATGTGGCAAGTGGGAAGGTCGGTGGCAGCAGTACTGGTAGGAGGAGCAGGGTCAGGCTAACGCCAGCCTCCCCTGGGAGCCATGCCCTGCCTCAAATGGCCAGAGTACTTGGGGCCTATGAAGAGGCCCAAGGACAATGGGCCAGGTCTGCTTCCGACACGCGGGAGGTCCTGGGGGTGTTGAGGTCCATGGACGCCCATATGGGCCAATTCGTGTCCCGTATGGACCAACTCGTGGACCTCATGGGCCAGCTGGTGGTGGCGGTGGGGTCACAGGCAAGGCCAGCAACACCACCTCCGCCACCACCTGCTAGGGCGCAGGGTCGGGCAGCAGTGTCCACTTCCCCTGCGTCCACAGCCAGTGAGCACACCTCACCCACCACCAGCAGGTCGCCACCACACACCCCCCTCCCAAACGTGGAAGGGGCCGTCCGAAGTCGAAACAGATGTCCCGGGAGGACTTCGCACGCTCCAGACGCAAGTGAGGCAGCCAGCCATCCTTGACCACCCACTGCATTGACTTGGACTACGATCCCACCCCACACAACCATCAGAATGGCATGTGTCTGTTGGACTAGGGACATAGAACTAGTGGGTACACCCTGAGCATCACGCAGCCATGGCCGACAGCTCATCGTCACTGCACGCAACACTCATGTCATCACCTTGCACACAATGACATGTCACAGTTGAAAATAAATGCACCTTTTACACAAACTGCTGTCTGTGCACTGTGTTTATTGAACGATGATCAACCGCCACCTTGAGCAGAGAAGCATCGGATGTGTGGCATGGCGATGGGACAGGAGGGGCTGTAGGGACCTAGGGGGGAAGACAGAACAGGAGCACATCCAATGAGTGTGTCACACACCCATCACACAGTACATGTCAACAACTACAAGCAATGTACACACATCGCACAGAGCAATAGGGCACAATGCCACAGCCACCGTCAGTGGCATACAAACCTGGACATGGACCATTGACACACAGCACACAGTGAACATAAGGCCTCCGTGACACAGCACACAGACACCTGCACAACTACAGCCACATCATCCGTCGTACATGGACACTCACCGTCAAGTGAAGTAACGGGCGATGAGCTGCTGACGGACATTCACAGCTTCCTTCTCTCCGCTGTCTTCCTCACTCGAGCTGTCCTGGTCTGCAGGCTGGGGCCCTGGTTGATCTCCATCATCCACAATTAGGGGGATCTGCTTCCGAATAGCCAGATTGTGCAGCATGCAGCAAGCCACCACTATCTGGCACACCTTCTGTGGGGAGTACGCCAGCGCACCCCCGGTGCGGTCCAGGCATCTGAACCTGGACTTGAGGAGGCCAAAGGTACGCTCGACCACACGTCTGGTCCTCCCATGTGCCTCATTGTAGCGGTCATCTGCTGGGGTCCGAGGATTTCGTAATGGACTGAGCAGCCAGGGCCCATTCGGGTAAGCCGAGTCACCTGGGCGTGAGGGACACAGAGAACCGTTGCAATTCAAACAGGACAGTAGACAGCATCCTTAAGCCAGCACGCTACACAACTTCACATACTCACCGACAATCCAGCCACGGTCCTGTTGCAGATTGGTCATCAGTCGTGGTAATATGCTGTTGCGCATGATGTGCGCGTCATGGGCCGAGCCTGGGAACTTCGCACACACGTGGGAAATGACCATGTCCGCAAGGCACACCACTTGCACATTCAGGGAGTGCGTGTGCTTCCGGTTGCAGAAGAGCTGCTCAGTGGCCTGTGGTGGGACAAGGCCAACATGGGTGCAATCTATGGCACCAACGACGTGTGGGATCCGTCCAAGGGCATAGAATGCACCCTTCACTGCCGCCAACTCACGTGCCCTGGGGAATCGGATGTACCTGTTCCTGTACAGCATCATGGCTGCCAGTACATCCCTCAGCACCATGCTGAACATGGGCTGGGACATCCCACCTCCACTGCCCACTGTGTGCTGGAATGACCCAGTGGCGAAAAAATGCAGTGCAGCCATCACCTTAGCCGTGGGGGTGAATGCTGTCGGATACACCCTGCGAGGACGGAGGTGGGGTTCCAACATGGCACATAGTCGATGCAGCGTTGGTCGGTCCAGACGAAATTTCTGGATGACCTCAGAATCCTCCATGTCCGCCAACAATTGGTAAGGGCGATAAATGTTTGGTCTCCGCCTAGGAAAGATGGAAGTGGACACATGTCAAAGCAACACGCCACATGGCATTTTCACATACACATAACTGATATGTCAGAGCAAGAACATGAGTCACAGAACAGCTGTCATGCAGGGACAGCACAGCCACAATACACTTACACAGGTCTCCCAGCAATAGCAATGTGCAGTGACACGAACCATTGCTATGTGCATGCACATGGGGATCCAGGCCTCAATGACCTGTGAGGCGTGCTGATGGGGACTGGCTGCATATTCGGCAAGCGGCAACACCACGGCAACATGACTGGCTGCTGTGCATCACACTGCTTCCGAGGCTGGATGAGTATGGCACACACCAACGACGATGTGGGCACAGGCTGAGCGGCCAAGAAAAGTGGGACCTGTGGCACGAGGGGATATGTGACAGTCATTGGTGTCACCACTGCACCCTATGTGCAGCACTGTACGGATCACACCTCCAGAAGCATTGACAGGTGTACACATTGACAGCCCCATGCCAACACGGCTGTGTGCTTGCAAATACACATCACATGTGACACGTAACCTTGCACGTGCCAAGTGGCAGATGTACATAGTGAGAGATGGCATGCGTGTGCATATGCGTATACCATGCACCCATGCCAATGTGCAGATGGTGACATGCTAACAGACATGTGGGGGCCGGCCACTGGCCGTCCCTGCCTATGCACACGGCATGTTGTGGCCCCGTCCATTGTGCACCTGCACCCACACGCACATCATGGCCACACCTGCAGATGCAGTGCGCACATCATACTGTGTGGTGCACATTGCTTCAGCGGACTGTCACCAACATGGCCCAGGCCATTACGGCCAACTCCGATGACCCGCGCGGTTGCACCCTGCGTGTTCCACTATGGAGGTAGGCGTCCCGGGCCAGCTGGGAGCAGGCCGACGTCTGCAATTGCCAATGCAGGTCTCAGTGCACTTGTTGCTCGTGTGAATGTCAGGCTGGGCCATGCTGCCCCTCTCAGTCCCAGCAGGCCTGGCCTGCACATTGACTGCACAATGCCAGTAGATGACAGCACCGACTGCCTAGTGGGTTGCATGTGTCTCCTGTTCAGGACCCTCCAGATGGGCGCTAACTCAGTACTGACTATTGGACACACCATGTCTCGTGATAGGGATGTGTGTGTGGGATGGTGGCACTGAATGTGACCTCCGTTGCGTGGTGGGCCATGCACAGGGCGAGTACGTCGATGATTGCGCAGTGTTGGTCACAGTGGGTGCACCCACACAGATGTGTTGCCCTATGTCCATTTTCTATGTCCGCATGGTAATGGACTGTAGATGTGGGCAAACTACACATTGGTCGATGTGCTGTCAATTTGAATGTGCCTTCACACCAGGCACAGCTGCCCCTGCACATGTGACCACTGCTGCACTCGCTGCTGGGTCTGTGGAGCTGATGCACCATCTGTGCGTGGGGCGGACAGCTCTCCTCACTTCCGTCATTGCGCATGTCATCACTTTGCCGCAGGTGATATGGATCATGGAGGGCCCACATGTACGCGTGGGTGGCCTCAACAAGTGTGTCCAATGGTTGTCACCCCCAGTCAGTGCTTCGAATGTGAATGATGTTGTGCTGGTGCTAATTTCAGTGTGGCGGGTGGGCGGGGCTAGGTGCGGGCTTACATGCAGGACATGGGAGGGTGATCCGATTGCCGACTAGTTGCAATACACACGGGGCACGTCTTTTCCTGTCCACATCAGGGTCATTCCTTGCACTCACTGACAGTACTACAGTCATCTTTGTCCCTGTCCTCATGGCCTCCCCTCGCTCCCCCCAATATGCATTTACACCTGTGGGGCTAGCGCATGCAGATGCAGCCCCAAGCTCGCCCCGGAGAGGCCAAGGAGTGTATGTGTGGGTCCAGTTGAACGAGTGGTCTGTCTCACGGCATGATGTGTGGCGGGACGCCGTCCACCTGCGTGGTGCCCCGACTCGAGACCCGGGCAACATAGACAATGCATAGCGGTCTCCGCAGTCCGGATACACCACCTGCGACACACAGAGGCTGTAGCTGCCCTAGCGGCCCATGCCGCGTCCATCTGGGGCTGATGGACCCACACATTCACTCTTTTGCCTCACTGGGGCGGGCTCAGAGGTGCTTGCGCACGCGCTGGCTTCTCTGTTGCAACGGCATGTGACATGTGTGGAGATGTAGGCAATGAGTGGGATGGTGCGAGCCACCTTCCGTGACGTCACTCCTGCTTGTGACGTGTGCGTCCCCCCAATACTTCCATATGACTTGAGCCATGCTACACATTGAGGATGTTTTGCATGCGTGATGTGTCCCGGAGGAGCGCGCCGAGTCCTCTCCCCCACCATGCTCCACTGCCATCCCGTGCCCTGGATTGCCTGTGCAGGTTGACAATGTTGGGGATACACCTGGTCGGCAGGGGCTGTGTGTGCCTTGTCAAGGGCCTGGCGGCCGCACAACAGGTTCCACCTTGTCCACAGAGGGTGGGCTGACGTGTACGCCTGATACCGCATTGTTCATGTGCCCGGCTGCTGTGCACACACGTGTTCACATCCCCCCCCCGACAGGTGGCCTTTGACATTGCCCAGGGAAGCGTTAATGTGCAGTTCCGGACCCCTCCCGACACAGCGTGGTTCGACTTTGCATGTGCGCATCTACCCGTCACACCCACCCACCTGAGCGAAGCGTCACTTCCGCTTCACACGACACATGTGTGTCTTCCACAGTTGTGCTACTCATTTGCGTTGACATCCAATGACAGTGGACTACATAGTCATGTCACGACTGCCGTGTACATCACACACTCACATCATCTCCCATTCGTACTTGTGAAAGGAATCAGCAGAGACAGTTTCTTTCTTCAAACCATGTATTGTGACTTATGTCCTCTGTGATGCAGTATAGTGGACACTACTGGCAGCGGAATGCATGTGGAGGATATACTGAGCATGATTACACATAGCTAAGGGTGTAGGGGTACATGTGATTAGCTGTTGCATGTGGGATGTGGGCTTCAGAGTTACATCTGCTTGGCCGTTGCAGTGCTAATGTTCATTTGCAAATAGCTGCGGTGCTGCGGACTTTGACACAGACGGTATACATTTAGCCTACCAGACCGCTTGGCATCATGGGCACAGTCCATCTCAGTTCCATGTGACAGGTGTGCTGCTGTTGTTACTCATGCACGCGTGCGTGTGAGTTGACATCAGGGCATGGGCTTACGTGCATGCAACGGCGTCCCACTTGTTGTTGCCATATGGTGGCTCCTGGACATGTCACAGTCACTGGGGTCGTGTTGTTGTTGTATGCACTTGTCGTCCATGCAAAGGTCCTGTTATGGGATTTCCGGGGAGGGGGAGAAGGGGTGCAGCTCTCACATACTCCAGCCGGGCGATTCCTGTCCACTGTGCGGTGCATATGTCCATGGGCGCAGGATCCATGTCATGGCATAGTTGTACGTGCAGTTCTGTCCATGTGGGTGCGATGCACATATCCCATGCCACTGCCTCCCCCGATACATGCAGAGTTCCTGGATGTGATGGGGAACAGTGTGCATGTCCCGGACACATCCGATGTCATGGCAGTGTCGTTGATGGTATGGTATCAGTTGCAGGTCGTTTGGTATGGCTGTTGTAGTGGTTACTGGCCAGTCCGTGCGGAAGCTAAGCATGGGTACAGTGTCGGACATCATGGCTCACTTGGGGGATTGCGTCGGGGTCCTACGAATTGACAGGTTGACAGGTATGCGATGGCTTCCTGCAGGGCTTCCATTTCATTGGTGGTATACATGTTTGCCAGCCAATGTAGCGGATGGTGGCTGTCACGGTGTTGTTCGTAAGTTGTCCCTTGTAGGAGCATGATGGGGCATGCTGGGTGACATTCGATGTAGCTGTGATCCATGATCCATCGTGTGGAGGCACAGTGGTCCCATTGCAGTCTGGGCCCGATGATCGCCACATACGTCATGCCCCCATAGGCTGAACAGACCCTGTCGGGTGCGTCCAGAGGGTGGAATAGTGGTAGCAGGTCCGCCCTTGGACATGCCGGGTTGGAGAGGCACAACTCCAGAGGATGTTGGAAGGGACACCTCCGACAGTAGAAGACGGGTATGACGCAGCTGAACAATGCGATGCGGTAAGTCAGTCGGTAACTTACGTTCAGCAGGGATAGGGGTTCGCATCCCAACATCTGTATCAGGTTGTGTTTGTACAGCTTGACCTGTCTGGCGTAGTTGGGTAGGTGTGTTGTAGGTGCCATTTTGCTGCGGGGCGATGTGGTGGCGTGCTCCGGCTGTGTGTGCAGTCTGCAGTGTGCAAGCTCCGAGGTTGCTGTGAGGTCTGTGATGGTAGTAGGGGGGCAGGACTTGTGTTCTGTTAGCTTGTGCGGAGGACACGGGCCCTCATCCCACGTGCTTCTCTGAATGTTCAAGGTCAGTGGTGTGTGACTCCTTCCAGATAACTTGCATGGGAACGGCATGGGGGAGTTTTATAATTATTTCTTCCCCGTTCGGTATGTTCTTAGGTGATATGCGCTATCTGCCCTGTGGTCGGTTTCCTCTGCATGCCTGTGTTGGTCTTTTTTTGGGACAATGGCTGTATTCTCCGGCTTGTTTAGTCGGGTTGTGGTTTCGGAGTTGGAATGGAAGGTCATTCAGTGCTGTCTGCTCTCCCGTGTGTGGGCGGCAGGCTGTGTTTCCGCTATGCGTTGGGCCTTGTGTGTGGGTGTCATTCTTGGGTCCACCTGTTGTCGGTCCCCGGGCTCTTTGGTGTTCCGTTTTGTATGTCTGGTTCATGGGTGCAGGGTGGTATGGGTGTTTCTGTGTGGTACTGGCGTACCTCTTCCCGACGGGGCCCATGTTCTGCTGGGTGGTGTTGCCGCCGCTGTGTGCTTCGCCATGTTTGTCACACAGGGGTGTGTCCTGATGTTGCGTGACTTCACTGACATGTGGGCGTCGGTTGTGTGACGTTGGGTGTTGTCCGTGAATTGGGCGTTAGGGACATGACTGTGGCAGGCCTGTCACGTGTCATGTGCGTTCTGGGTGTGGCTGGTGTGTGTGGTGCTTGGTTGTGTCCCTGTGTTGTTTGTGTGCGACGCAGGCATGGCGTTATGGTTGGGCGCTGAGTTGTGCGCATGTGTGCCTACCTGCGTCTCCGCGGTGCATTGCCTCCTTGGTGGTGCATCAGGTATAGCATGGGGAGGGCCTGCAGTGCTGGATTCATGCTCGGGGGGCTCGCCTCTTCGGTGTCTGTGCTCGGCGGTCGGGTTTCCGCCTCACTTTCACGTGCGGTGTCTCTTAGCCGTGGGAGCTGTTTGTTTGCGGCATCGTAATTTGTACGCCGGGCGGTACGTGATTTCGTCTGGCGGTGTGTCTCCATTGGGCTGCGCCGCTACGTGAGCGGGCGCACTTTGATGGCGGACGGCGTCGCTGGCTTGCCGGCGGTGTTTGGCTGCCTTTTCACATCGTAATTTGGCGGGCGTGTGGGCTGCGGCATGCGGGCGGTAACTGGTGGTTTTTGCATCCGCCAGCACGGCGGTAGTGCTTCCGCCCGCCATCCTAATGGGCCCCTTAATTATTAAACAATAAACTATTAATGAATACATTATTATTTTTTGTAATTTAAATTAAATTACCTCCCACATTATTCCCCTATAAACCCACAACCCGCTACGGAATTAATATACGCAAAAATTAATTACCAATATTAATTATTAACCATAAAATTATTAATTAATAAAAATAAAAAAAATTTATGTAAATTATATTACTTCCCACCCTATTTCCCTATAAACCCACAACCCGCTACGGAACTAATATACGCAAACATTATTTACCAATATTAATTATTAAACAATAAATTATTAATTAATAAATTATTATTTTTTTTAATTCAAATTAAATTACTTCCCACCCTATTCCCCTATAAACCCACAACCCGCTACGGAACTAATATACGCAAAAATTAATTAACATAAAATTCATTATCTTAAAAAAATTGTACCATACATTAAAAAATATTATATACTTTTAACACATTTACTAACATATAATACAATTTTAAAAAATTCGATATAATGACATTCTATATAATGACATTCAATATAATGACATTCTATATAATGACATTCGATATAATGACATTCGATATTACTTACCTATATGTCGATATTATTTCCAACTATATTATGTCTATTCTGTCCTCTCAATATTTTTGATTCAATATTGTGTCCATTCGATATTTTTAATTCTATATTTTGGGTGTTTACCATACAGACTAGTAAGTGTGTGTTTTTAAAATTACATAAATGGTTTCTGTTTGCTACAGAGTACTCGCTGTTCTTTAGTTTATTAACTAGTGCAAGTAAGTGTTAACTATCTGAACTTGCAGCAGTAGCAGGCGGCGCACCGGACACCGGGGCTGCTCACTTAATTCTACTGGTGTCATATTTTTGAAATAATATTTGAAATAATAGTCAGCCTGCCTGACTGTGACCGCTATGTGTGCCTCACAGGCTCTCCTAAGGCTTCACCAGCAATCATGGTATCACACACGCGCAGACTGCGGCGGCCGGAGTCAGCTAAATAATTAATTTATGGCTTAGGCCTGAGGCAGCTTTATAGTCTGGGCCCAGGTCCCACATGGGACAGAGAGAGCGGCATGGAGTTTAGTGATGCTCCTCGCCTGGTTTAATATTTGAGCTCTCTCTAAACAGCCGCAATGCCAGCAGTTCACAGACTATGTATTCTCAGCAGAATGCGTCCTGACCGTCACTCGAGTCAGAACGTTTGCACTTGCCTGCATCTGTCTGGATCTGAAGGTGGGGTGTTGGATTCAGGGGTCTTTCGACACTTGCTGTTCTGCAGGCTTTAAACAGCAATACAGGACTGACAGAATACCTGACTTCCGATCATGCTGCTTCTGTGCTGTTTACATGTTTTCACTTCTTGCCCATGGACAGAAAACGCATTTAAATCTTTGCCAGAAGTGTCATCTGGTGTATCTACACTTGGGGGCCGATTCCCATTCAAGCCGGAAATCTCTCCGACCGAGCCGGACCCGGAGAGATTTCCGACCGAATCGGACCCTAGCAGTCCGACTGAACGAGTACGATGCGTTCGCATGCTATCGGACTCGATTCGGTCGGACTCCCATTGAAGTCAATGGGAGCCGGTCGTACAACGCGTACGCGGGCTCCCATTGACTCAATGGGTGCGAGGCGAACAAGGGCGCCCCCTACAGCGGGTACGCATCGAAGCGGGTCGCGCTGTACATGCACAGGTAGGGGGGACCCATGGGTCCCCCCTGTGTGCGACTCGCGCGGCTAGGCGTACAGGGGGGTCCAACACGGACCCCCAAAGTGTGGCTCCGACACGGACCCCCAAAGTGTGGCTCCGACTGCTCTTTCGAGCCGGACGGCGCGAGTCGGTCGGACTGCTCGCGGCGCGCATCGTACTTACCCGGCCGGGGAACGTCTCCATTGCGCGGTGCGAGTAGTGTCCGTGCGAGTCGGTCGGAGCGGTCGGCTTTCGCGAACGAGTCGGTCGGTGCGGGTGGGTCTCGCAAACGAGTCGGTCGGAGATTTCGCATCGTACTCGCTCGCCCGGACGCACATACGAATCGGTCGGGAAACAGGGCTCCGAATCGGATCCGGTAAAGCCGAATCCGATTCGGAGCCCTACCGGCCGAGATCGGAATCGGCCCCTTGGTGTGTAACTTATCACTCGCTGGATCACGCAGACACACTGGGGCCGATTCCGATTCAGGCCGGAAATCACTCCGACCGAGCCGGACCTGGAGAGATTTCCGACCGAATCGGGCCCTAGCAGCCCGACCGAACGAGTACGATGCGTACGCATGCAATCGGACTCGATTCGGTCGGACTCCCATTGAAGTCAATGGGAGCCGGTCGTACAACGCGTACGCGGGCTCCCATTGACTCAATGGGTGCGAGGCGAACAAGGGCGCCCCCCACAGCGGGTACGCGTCGGTGCGACTCGCGCCGTACATGCACAGGTAGGGGGGACCCATGGGTCCCCCCTGTGTCGACTCGCGCGGCTACACGTACAGGGGGGTCCGACACGGACCCCCCAAGTCCGGCTCCGACTGCTCTTTCGAGCCGGACGGCGCGAGTCGGTCGGACTGCTCGCGGCGCGCATCGTACTTGCCCGGCCGGGGAACGTCTCCATTGCGCGGTGCGAGTCGTGTCCGTGCGAGTCGGTCGGAGCGGGTCAGACCCGCGTACGAGTCGGTCGGCGATTTCGCGTGCGCTCGCATCGTACTCGCTCGCCCGGACGCACGTACGAATCGGTCGGGAAAGAGGGCTCCGAATCGGATCCGGTTAAGCCGAATCCGATTCGGTGCCCTACCGGCCGAGATCGGAATCGGCCCCACTGTGTGACACGAGAGATATTTATGCCAGGACATCAGGGCAGGCTCTGGTGTTGCTCAGCCCACCATACCTCTGAGTGCCTCATGTGCACCCATCAATACCCCTTCTACATTGGTGGGACATGTTGCAGTAATGATTTGTGTTCTCTACTAAACTGTTGTCTTGTTGTCAGTGGCACTTATTGCACAGCTTCGCTCCAGTGGTTCTACAATCTAAACGCAGGTCCTTGCTCTTATTGGTGTTAATTCTTAGCAGAGCCATGTGACCTGCTTTCTAGATGTCCATGGGTGACAAGGTTTTCGATTGCTATGCGTAACATTTTCATAATTTCATTTTAATTATGAGTCAGCCTCCGCAGGCGTTTGCAGTAGTTTTAAGATCTTCTTAGAGTTTCTCATTGCACAAATGGGTCTAATTTCTGATATTTATATGTTTCCCTTGTCTTCATTGCTTGATTATGGCTCGCAAGAAAGTGTCACTCATAGTCATTGAAATGTCACTCATAATTACACTGAAATTATAAAAATGTCACACATAGCATCGTGGAACCTTGGGAGCTATGCATTTGTGCGCACCCCGGCAGGACAGCAAGATTTATTATCCCAATTTTTTCTTCCCTTCTAGATGATTTTTTTTAGTCCTACTCGGAACAGACTCGTGCATCGGTCTCCCCTTTTTGTCCGTTTCTGCTGAGCTCGCATTCGAAGATAATTGTGTTTTATTTTTATTTATACGGGCAGTCTTCGCTTTGTCATCAGCAAGTGAAACTCATTTAAATTCACCCAGCTGCAGCACAACATATGGGGAGTTACAAGCGCCACCTGTTTAATCCAGAATCATTTTTTGGCCCAAGAGCGCACAGCCACCATACGCATGTACGTGTTCACGTAGCCTCCGCATACGCAGCAATGACTGTCGAGCGTTAGTGCTGCCCGTGTTTTGCCGCGCCTCTGGGGACCCTCTTCACAAGTTACATCAAGTAGTTTGCACACTAGACTAGAATAACTGCAAAGAAGGGGAACATGACAAACTCGTGACCACCAAGTCCGTGTATTTTTTTGTGATATATAAAACAAGGCAGGTCACCAGTAGTATAGTGTCAGGTTATATTTGCTACCAGCTTCATTGTTTTGCACCGCCTTTGCTAAGCTCTATAACCCGCATAACGAGGAGGGCAAGGATGCTGATGCGGTATTCTGCTCCAAAATAAAATTATTATTGCAAATAATTATTTGTAATTTTGGGAAATACTGTTATTTTGACATTGACCTTGCATGGTCTTTGAAAAATGGGGATTTACTTCAGGAATTGCTATTACCGCCGTACACACATTTGTGTGGCAATTCTCCATTTTCATCCGATCTCTCACCCAGAGATTAAACCACGTTTAGCGCATAAAAACGCTGGGGGATGGGTAAACACCAACAGGAGATTATTCTGTGGAAGTTGCAATCCACATTCAGCCGGTAACTTGTGATGGCTGAATCCCGATTACCACAGCAGAGAAAAACAGGAGCGTCTTTTACCCCTCCATGCACTAACTCAGACATCAATACAGGCACAGCGGTCCCAGCTCTGCAGCACTCCGAGCCCTCACCCACCCAGCACCTCTCTGGCGCTGCAGCAATCCGTGCTCTCACCCACCCAGCTTCTCTCTGGACCTCTGGTGCTGCAGCTCTCCGAGCCCTCGACACGAGGTGGCACTGGTCTGACTGACGCTATGGCACCCCTAGCTCTCACCCCGGCTGTCATCTCTTCACCGCTGGATCAACCTACCAGACCCAAAACCGGGCCCTCAACATCTCTAGCGCTGCAGCACCCCTGATCAACACCCACCCAGGCCGGCACCTCTTGCACTGCTGCATCCTGACATCACAACTGGGCCAGCACTTCTCTAGCGCTGCAGCCCTTCTAGAAATCATCTTGTGTGACACCTCCCTGGCACTGCAGCACTCTGAACTTTCACCCAAGCCAGCACCTCCCTATATCACTATAGCAACCCTAATCATCACCTTATCCGGGTCCTCTCTAGCACTGCAGAACCCCAAACCCTCACCCAGGTCGGCACTTCTCAGGCACTGCAGCACCCCAACCCCTCACCTAAGCCTGCACCGCTCTACACAGCCTCAGCACTCTGAGGTCCCACCTAATCCAGCACAGCAGAATCTCTCTAGTATTGAAAAAGCCATGGTCCCCATCAAGGGTGGCACCTCTCTGGCACTGCAGTATCCTGAGCTCTCGCCATCTAGCACCCCTCTAGTGCCCCAGCACCTCTGGCTACTGCCGCCCTCGTCTATTACCTGTCTGGTACTGCAGTATCCTGAGATCTCGCCCAGACCAGCACCTTCGCACACTGCTGCACCCTCACACACCACCCAACACAGCCCCTTCTTGCAGCAGGGTACCCTGACATAACCCAGCCTGCCCAGAATGAATCTTACAATAAAACAACCCCCACCGGTAAACAAAAGTGACATGATGGGGAGCCACGGCCAACTGCCAATTATGTCAAGGGAGCCACAGGTCGAAAAAATTTGGGAACCACTGACTTAGAACTACACACATCCGTCTAAGATGGGAGTTACGTAACTTACATAACGCTCGCCGTAGTTGCACGCGCAGCCTCATCATAAATGCAAAATCTTCACCCTTAGGGTGGAGCATAGGGTGGGGCCGGTCATTCTCATGCCACTTTGCGCTATTAAAAGTGCGCGTGAGGTGAGGAGGCGGCTGAGAGGGACCGACGGGAACTTGCACGGTGGGGGCAACAGTTTCAAAGTGAGTACGAAAAATATTATTTCACAAGGTTTGTGAATAAAGCTGTAAGTTTCCTCTGGGTGTTTGTATCCTGCGGGCCCCAGGTTAGGACTTGAGACAGCTTGCTGGACTTTGGCAAGTGCCAAGCTTGTCTCATGAAGGCATCCATGCGCTGAGGCCCGCACTTCTCGTGGCCTCACTGCGGCGCTGCGGCAGTTGGGTGGTAGTCATCCCTCCTCCTGCTGGACTTTAAAGCAAAACGTAAGAAACAAATGTTGTTTAAAGCGTTGGCGATCTGACTGTGCGTGCTTTAAAAGCATGTGTTTAACCACAAAGGAGGCAAGAAATGCAGTAGTAGCAGGTGGAGCCGATCACTGCTGCGCCGTCCTCTGCAGCACGGGCAGGCCCACACCCCGGCCACCACCCGAAAGCCTCTTCAGCGAGGCCTCTGCCTGGTGATGTAGCGCAGCGCCGACGGGCTTCAGAGCGCCCTACTCTCCCCCTGACAACAGCCAGCAGGCCTAACTGTAGCATGCGGGCTTCTGTAAGGAGGGGACGCGACACCACCAGGCCACCCCAGTTCCCAGTCGACACATGCACCTGGGGGATGCTGAGAGGGTGGGGGGCTTGCTGTAGTCATAGCAGAAGCTGCCCTGCTCCCCAGCATCAAAACGAGCCCCCACCTTTCCAGCCTCTCTGGAAAATGCCCAGTACTCAATAGGGCCAGTAAGGGTCTGATAACAGTTTAAAAAATTGAAAACTGATTGCATTTTCGTTTTTTCCGTGACAAACCGTGAGTGATCTAGACTGCAGCCCCCGATCTGCGGGTACGTTTCAAGGCACTTGAAAGCCAGGGTTGGTCCACTGATAAACTATGACAAGGTAACAGACCAGGTCACCCTCAGCAAAGAGCTGTCAGCCAAAAGGACCACCACTGTGGGTAACAACCAGAAGCAGTACGTCATTTAGTGCAGCAAAGGTCCTTGGGCTGGTCCTGCTCACCAGCTTCATCCTTTGACACCTGAAAGCGCTAAACTAACCTTCCACGTGCATCTCACCACAATTGGCTGAACCAGGTGAGATTAAAAATGGAAGGTTTTACCTGACCGCCCGAAAAGGCAATTTATTCCACCAGCACTAGCAGATAGCTTAAGCAGATAGTCTCCCTCCTGTCAATGATCTAGTGATGCCCTGTTGGGTAGGGTACCCTGTACCCTCCTCCCAAAGCTATGGCTGTAATGTGTGCCTGCCTGGTCGCATCACAGAAATAATGTGAAAGGGTTCTAAAACTAGAGAGAGGAATATTGAAACTTGCCTAGGTTCTGTTGGGGCGGGTTCCTCCCTTTCACTCAGGTGGATCTTGGCAGCATGTTGGCCTGTTATGCTCACATGTAAATAAAATACTCCTCCATGGCATCACATGCAATGCACCTTAATGGTACATTTTTGGTACAGTGCGCTTTAATGGTAATCTCTTGCATGTATATATCAGGCATGTCAGGAGCTACTGCGGGACCTGGGACAATAAAAATAATCCATATTTGTAAAGCGCAAACATATCGCCTCCTTAAGGGTTTCAAGGCACTGGGGGCCATCGGGGAGATTAAGTGAGCTATTGCCCAGAGTCACATGATGCTGAGCTGGCGCCGGTGATCCCCTTGCTCCGGAGTCCGCCGCTCTGGCCGCTGCGCCACACCTCTCCCTGGAATGGGGCCCAAGTAGCATGAAGATCTGTTTCAATCTTTAAAACAAAATGTTCTGCAGGGAAAGATAAAGCACAACAGATCTAGCACCGGGTGCCATCCTGTGGTGTTACACATGGTGCCATCCTGTGGTGTTACACATGGTGCCATCCTGTGGTGATAGACATGGTGCCATCCTGTGGTGTTACACATGGCGCCATCCTGTAATGATGGACATACTGCCATCCTGTGGAGTTAGACATGTTAGCGCCCTCAACATTAAATAGGGCAGGCTAGCTTTAAACTTTATAATTAATTGTTGCAAAAGATCATGGGGCCCTAAATTGTGGCCTAATGGATGAGGATCCCTACAGCCCCCTTATGGATGGCCTGGTATATATGTATGTATTTGCTGTGTGCATAGTACTAACCTAGCTGAAAGGCAACGGAGGTTTGTTCAGAAAGTTTTATTTTGGATATTAACAATAAAATGTCCATAAAGCCATCACGTACATTTTAAGATAAATGTAATATTATCTCTCGTTACAAATTATCAGATCTCTCTAAATTATATTAAAAACGAAATCTAATTTGAAAGAGGTACTTATTCTGGATAGCAGCTTTGCTATAGTCTCGCAGCCTGAGATAAAAATCGACCCCAAAGAAGAAAAGCCTATAAAAGGATTTTCCAAGATACATAAAAGAAATCAATGCGAGTGTATAAGTGCTAAATGCTAATTTTAGGTACAAATATAAGACATATCAGTGCCTAAATGTCACCTAAAAGGGACAGAAAAATAGAAGTGTATTTCTAGTTCTTAATATGAACCGATGGGGCCCACAGGTATTAATTTTTGGGGACCAGCACTTATTTTTCTCCATCAGACTTTGATCCAGAGCAAAAGAGAGAAAAACACTAAAGGGGAAAAGAAGGAGAAAGGAAAAAGACAAAAACCCAGTGACAAAAAAGAAAGCAGATACGAAAAAGAACCTGAAAGAGTGAGATACATTGACAGGGAGTTTTTGGGGGTGAATGAAAGAGGCATGGGGTTGGAATCAAGATTATAAAGCACTGGAATTCACGCCCCCCAACAAGGGACTTAATGCAGGCCCCTGCGGCACAGGGGGGCCCCAAACCCTTGAAGGGCCCGTCCAGTGGCGTAACATAGGACCCCGCAGCCCTCGCTGTGAGGGGGCCTCCCTCAGCACAGTACCCCGGCTGGAGAGCTCCTGATTGAGTTCGGAGGGGGCCCCTCCACGTACCCTGCAGGGGGGGCCCCCTCAAGTTTCGTTACGCCACTGGCTCTGCCGCCTTAGCGGAGGAGCCGCCACTGGGTTTGGCACGACAAAGATGGTCACATGTAAACATCTCTCTGTGTCTCCCAAATTTCACTTAAAAATATCCAATCTTGGGTGTATTCTATGAACGCAGGGGTAAAAAGAATACAACCTCTTGTCCAGGTGCATTTCTCTCCAGGCGTCTAAGACTTGCCATTGGCTCGCACAGGTACCAAACTTTTTGTGACATTGATCTTCCTCCCTCCAGTGGGGGAATCGATCTGTCTTTCTCAGTAGCTAGAAATGCGTTGTAGTCTCGATCCCACACATGCGCCATCTCATACAACTTGGTCAAGTGTACATTTATTATATTTAAAGAATTGGGCCTGATTGGCATTCAGAGTATAAACACTTGCCAAATGTATCACCTCCCCCTCTAATGTCCCTTACAGTATAGCAAACCTATATTCCTAACGTCCCATGATAATATGCCAAATAAGTGGTGCCTGCTAAAATTGCCCCCTCCATCTCTGGTGCAGCCTCTCTATCTCCACCTTAGTGAGATGGGTCTCTTAAAGGCATGCCTTGTGGCTCTCCCTACGTTTCATATAGGAGAACACTTTATGACGCTTAGATCGGATTTCAAGCCCTCTTACATTGCATATTATGAAATTGTATATGTTGTGCCTTGACATTCATATAGGTCATAGAGCCACAGGTCCCACCTCCCTTACTTGGGATATATTCCCTCTCCAATATAAGCCTCACTAAGTGGACGTCCTTATCTTATATTGCCGATGTCTGGTATCCGTATCACATGTTTAAACATTGAGCTTGTGCATTCTAGTTGCCACTATTCAATCCCCCTCCAGCTGAAACTCATACACCGGCCTCGCCAGCATATCCCAAACTCTGATACAACAAAACTCCTATTTCTGCTTGGAAAGGCTGTGGTGAATGTAATTGGACAGGCCCACACTGTAGGCTGATTGCCCTTGATTGTAGTCCCCCAGCACACCCATTGTACTTCTGGTACATCAGTTATATCATCCAAGCCTTCCTTTTTGGTTTGATCTAATTGCCTGTTTTAATTTCAATAAGCATAAAGCTTGCATAACGTCCATAAAAGCCCATCTTTGCCCCTGTCCATAGGCAGTATAATCTAGCCCCTTATTATTATTTATGGTCAAAGGACCATGATCCCGTGCAGCTTGCAAGATGTGATCTCGGTCTCTGAAATTCAATAGTCGGGCACCCTGGATGCCAGGGGTCATCCTGGCACTCGGCGCCCTTTCTACCACCAAACCAAGACCGAGTGTCCCTCCATAGATGCTATCCGTCAGCCATTTCTTTATGAAGCACTCTGGAATCACTCTGCTTGCCTCCTGGGACAACCACCAGACGGATATTATTGCACCTGGAGCGCCCATCTGCGTCCTCTGCTCTGTAAAGACGAACTTCTACGGGCCCTTCAGTTCTTTCAATTGCTCCTGTAAATCTCTTACAGTGGGGAGCAGCGACACCAGATTGGATTTTGTTCTCAGTCACCTATCTGTTAGCTCACCTGTGATCCATTTAGAGCAAATTAACCTCTATAGCCACTGAGTCAACCTAACTTTCCAACGTGGTGTGTGTGTAAGAAATGGCCTGCAGGATAGTCACAAACTACTCGTTGTGCATCTCCAACCTTGTTTCAGCATCTGCGCCACCACTATTCGAGTACACAGACTTGTTCGCTGGGGGCCCCCTGGCTGATTTAGGCTTAACCATCTTCTAGCCGAGCACTCATGCTGTGTATGCAGTATTCCAGTTCTGTAGAAGACCCACAAAACACTGCTCCTGGAACGCTCACCCACCGTTAATTGTCTCACATTTTTACTGTTCTCGCATCGTGGATGCCGGCCAGTTTATTGATGTCTATCTTCGTCCAGCGGCAGGCACCACATAAATAAAGTGGTGGAGTGGGGGGAGGGAGGGTGCGGGGGGAGCGCGAGAGGGGGAGCGCAGGGGGGAGGGGAAAGGGAGTTTAAAAATGAATAAAAGTTGAACTTACCTGCTGCCCGCCGCCTCCCGCGTCGCACCTCCTCGCTGGTTCTTTCTGGTCCCAGCAGACACTGAGACCACATCACAGACTCCCTGTCCAATCCCCGTGCTGCTCTCCTTTTAGGAGAGCAGCACGGGGATTGGCCTGAGCGGGCTGGAAAAACGCTCCGCTCAGGGAGTCTGTGGGAGTTTCTCCCGCCCGGCTGTTCAATGCAGCCGGGTTAGAGAAACCTAAGTGCTCATGTGTGTTTTGGTCAGCCTGAGATGCCCGGCCAAACACACATGCTCACTTAGAGAGTGTAGGAAAGTAGTATCTGCTTCTTATGGTTACCCCCACTTTTTGCTTGATGTTACACTGTTTTTGACTAGTCTGACTGAGATCCTGCAAATCAGGACCCCAGTCTATCTGCTTTCTCCCTAAAATGTTATGCCATGTACTTAGGTACACTCCAGATTGGATACTGGGGTACCCTTGTCGGTCCCTAGTACTTGGTACACTTGTACCCAGGGCATAGGTACCCCAGAGGCCTACCATGGGCTGAAGCATGTATTATGCCACCCATTAGCGGCCATGCAAAATGGAACAACAGGCCTGCCATTGCAGCCTGTGTAAGATGGTGCATGCACCACTTACTTTAGATATAGGCTTACTATATCTATAGGTCACTACACTTAAAACCTATAAGTCACCCCTATAGCAGGCCTTAACAATCCTGAAGGCAGGGTGCTGGGTTTTACGTGAGAGGGTGCCCCTGCATGAGCAGAGCACACCTGCAGCCTTCGGAGACCATTCTCCCGGGTTGTCGGTGAAGCAGCCAGACATATAGGTAGAGGTGCATTATATGCTCGCGTAAAATGCTATCTCGAAAATGGCTACAACAAACCATGTCGTGTTTGGTATCAAACACCTTGGAATCATACCCCCTTAACCGGTGTGGAGGTATGATTCCACCCTTCAGAAGCGAGCTTCGTGGGGTCCCTGGTCTTCCCGGTACCAGCCTTCTCGACCCAGACAGCACAAAATGGTTGCTGCCGACCATAGACACATTTCTGCCCTCCTGCTGCTGAGCCAAGCTCGAGCAGAGGAAGGCAGCACAATAGGCATCCTGTCACAGGGAGGTGTGACCACCTCCCACACAGGATTTAGTGTATTGGAGCTGGGTGGGAGCACTTCCAGAGTGCCTGAAAGTCTGCACGAGGGGCACATTTGGTGTCCCTGTGCATAGTCCAGTTCAAACAAGTGCTGGGAGCCATTGGCTCCCGCTCTGGCGCGAAACTGGACAAAGGACATGGGAGTAACCTCCCCCCTGTCCTGACCCTCCCCTGGGAGGGTCCCCTGAATCTGTCCAACCCTCTCCTTTGGGTACAAAAGGGCTTACCTGGCTCTAGGACCCTAGATTCGACGTGGACAAGATTCTGATCAAGAAACCACTGACCTTCGACCATCTGGACACTCTGGACTTCGCTGGACTTTGACTTGGCCCAACTTCTTCTCCCTCTCCATCCAAAGCATTGTCTGTGCCCGTGCACCATACAGGCTCCATGCAGGACCTGTGGAGCATCAAGGACAACTGAAGTTATCTCCCTTGGGGTGAAGGAGTCACTCCCCTGCATTCACAGGCACCGTAACACAACTAACCAGTCTGCTGATCCTGAGCTCCTGCAGACTCCGAAGGCTCCAGCAACACAGGAGGTGGGTTCCTATGTTCCTTGAGGTTGAGCTGCCCTCTCACCAAGTCTGAGGCCAGTATCCTTTGTGGGGACCGCATAACCTGAACCCCTGTGTACTACGTACCTTTGAAAGTGCATATGCTTGTTGACATTCCCCAACTTAGTGCATTGGGCTATTAATAGCCCCAATCTCTGCGCACATTTCTTACAAATGACTTTGGCTTCCTTGCACTCTGTGCCCTGCAAGCTGTTACTTTGTGAAACTGCTAGAGGTCCCCTCATGACTCCTGTGCCTTCAGCCTGTGGGTCCACTTGAGGGACAACACTGCTTTTCTTGGGCTACCCTGGTTGCTCCAGGCCTGCCCTGACTCCCCTTTCTGTGGTGAGTCTCCTGGTCCTTGCTGGGCCAGACCGTAACCTTCTTTGACCTTTTTCGTGGGTTGCCGCTGCCAAGGCTTGTTGGTGCTCCCGCCAGTCACCAACCCCTCAGCACTTGACATCCTTTGTGGGATAGCTCGTATGTGGCTCCTGGTCATCCTCGATGTCTCCTGGTCCCTGCAGCTGTAGAGTCAAGGTCTCCATCATCACACCTGAAGCACCCGACATCGGTGGGCATTCGTCTACCAAGCCCCTGGTCACCCCTGAGTAACCCAGACTCTGTCCCCTCTGCTTTCAGGTTCCTTCCCTCAAGAATCCACCTGTGGGTTCCACCGGACACTTTTCTTCTTTCCAGCAGTTTCTTTGAAGACTCCCATTGATATCGACGGCGGTTTCCGATGCCATTTCGACCCTATGCACCTGGCTTCCCTGGGATAGGTAACTCTGGTACTTTGGAATCCACGGGTGGGGAGGCTCTCCAACCTTCTAGGTTCCAAAGGGTTTCTTCGTAATCCACTGGGAAGGGTCCTTAAACTGTAAAACTGCAACCGCGACTCTCCCATTGATTTGTACGTAGCACACAGTCGTGTTCTCACACTGCACCTGTCCTCCGTGGGGTCCCTACTTACTCACCTTGGGTGGTTCCTTGGGGTGCCAGCGATTCTACATCCTCTAGACACTGTCTTGACTCGAGGCGTGGTTCTTATACCACTATTTTAGTATATGGTTTCGTCTCTCCCTGGAGCCCACAGTGTAGTAGTGCTACTTACGATTGTTTCTGTGCTACAGTATTCTGTGCTTTGTGTTATTCTGTGTGTAGCAGATACTGTGAGGTATTTAAGGAGTGTTATAATAATAAATATATATTTTTATAACTACTGTGTGGTTCTCCTTTCATTTAACCAATACAATAAGGTTGCATTCTGGTAAAACAAGCTGCTTAACATTCTTTCAAGACTTAGCCTGAAGGCTGCTCTCCACAGCTACCACTTGGATAGCTTTCTAAGGTTATCTTTGACCTCTTAAATCACCATAAGGGTGTTTGGACTGGTGCAAGGCGCCCACTTTAATTAGTGGACATCATATACCAGGCCAACTTCTCACAGAGAGTGCACATAGCACTTCTCCTCTTCCCTCTTATGCCACAGCCCCACCCATCCCTGCACATGCTGGCTGAGCCAGCTGCTTAAAAAATAAAATGATAATGAAATATTGTTTTATTTTTTAGCTGCTGGCTTTGACCAGCGAGGCAACGCTCCTCCGCCACTGTAGAGGAGCTGCCCCTGTCTTCATCCCTCCTTGCTTAGTTTTTCACTAACTATGATCTGGGTCAAGCATTACTGATCACTCCATAAGAGACTGAATAATGTCTTTGCACAGAGCACACTCTTCCACAGTCCCTCCATTCTCTAACTGAAGGGTTATCTCCTCTGTGTGTAAATGCTCATGCAAATCACCTCCTAACTGCCATATGTGGGGGTGTCACCTTTTGTTTCCACTTGCTCCTACATGTGCTCGCACCTCGCTAATCTTCCAGTACTCTTGCATCACTGCCTTGGGGGAAAAACATACCTCGTTCACCTCACATACCAAACAGCTTGACTCAGTAGCAACTTGTAATGCCTGCAAACCCATCTCATCACTTATTTGTGAGCCCTGATCTGCAGGTATGGCCATCGTTCCATGCGTATGTTCTGGTCCCGTAGTCACCGTGCCACCCGGGGCCCTTAATTTCTGTTAACCATTGATGCCAGTGTGGAAGCCCTCTTCATGTGTGGTGCCTTGGCCCAAGGAAGTAGCCAGAAAATTAAAATACCCCCCACTCTGATCCATCCCTCGAACGCCGTCAGGTGAGCAAAGCGAGTAGACTCTACCCACTCTAGTTGAGGTCTCTTAATCCAGCCTTCTGACCATCTATTTCTCCATCCTTTAAGCCTGTAATGCATTCATTCATCCATATTTCCACCCATACATCCATCCTTTCACCATTCCATCCATCTACCCTCTCACCATTACAGTCTTGCATCCATCCTTCTACTGACACTTCCAACCATCCCTCCATACTTTTACCCATTCATCCATCCATTCGTTTCCATCCATCCACCAATTCACCCTCCTTTTATCAATCAACCAGTTCATCCTTTCATCCTTCCACCCAGCCATCTATTCATCTATCCAACCATTCATCCAGCCTTTCATCATTACAGACACTTTCTTTCACCCACCCATGTAAATCTTGTTTCCCTTTCCATCCATCAGTCATTTTATCCTTACATTCATCCTTTCATCCACAGTTCGTTCCTTATTTTTATATGACCTTTCTTTTGCTTTTCCTTCCAAACCTCTCTCCCACTCTCTCTTTCATTCCCTCTCTTTTTCTCTTAATTTCTTTGCTGTGGTTTACTCCTGATCACTGTGTTGTTTATCGTTTTTCTTTACTTTTGATCTTTTAATAGCTTTTGTCTGCAGAGCTGCAGCCAGGACAGGGTCATAAATAACTATAATTGTCAACACCACCCCCACTGAAGCTGTGAAAGTGGGGGCTCACGATGCCACTTTGCGCCGGGTCCAAAGTGACTCTCGTCGGTGATGTCTCCACCATCCTCTCGGCTCTGCTCATTGCAGCGATGCTCTCTTGGCCTCGGGTCTTTGTCCCTGGCAGTGGCAATCTGACTCAATTCGCCCATGAATGGCCTTGATCACTCTCCGGTCCCTACTCTGGGCCTCCGGTTGGGATGTGCTGAAACATTTGCGACTATTCACGCAATAAATACAGGGTGAATGTTGTGCTGGGTGGCCGAGCACATCGCTTAATGTGCAAAAGAAAGAGTGCAGGTGCCTAACCTCCTGCTCTGGATGTGCTCTTAAAATCAACACGCTGAATAACAAGGCTGCACAGTGCTGAATTCACCCCAGGCCTCGTTAATCCACCGCCAGACACTGCTGCCCCTTTATTTCCCTCTTGCAGGTTCCAGATGTCTCCCATTGTGGCAGTTTTTCCGTCTAACTCTTCCTCCTTCTTGTGTATTTTTTCCTCTATTGCTCGAGGTCAATATCTGTTGAGGAAAAATAAGTGCTGAAGCCCTTTTATCCCGTTTGGTGTAACACGCCTTGTAGGAAGCTGGTTCTGTATATACTATACCAAAATGAGATATAGTGTGCACAGAGTCATGGGAGTTCCCAGAGGTATAGCAGAGGCCAAATTAGGTAAGTACCAACAGCTGTCTTTGTGGTAGTGTGGGCGAGCAGCTAGGCTTATCCAGAGGGTGTATTAAGCATTTATTGTATTCACTCAATCAAGGACTGATACACACAGTAGAGACAGAATTCAGACCAATTGGGTAAGTATAAAAAAAGGTATACTTATGTTTTATTTTAGAACCAAGCAGGACTTGGCACAGGTAAGTGAAATATACTTTCAAAATGCAATACTGTTTAAGAAAATGCAGTTGTGCTTGAAATTGCAATAATTACAGGTTTGTGTATACTTTAGAAACAGTTTAAATTATACAGTAAATATTTTTCATTACTCTTGGATTACTTTTAGATTACTTGGAGTACTGGGAGTGGTATGCCTAGACACCACACCTTAGGATCTCTAAATACAAGGTAAGTACGACTTTTTATACTTTGCAATAGAATTCTCTATTCTTTATACAACACAATTCAACACAGACATTTTTTAGGCCCAAAATCTCTTTGCATGGGTTCCTATGGGGAAAAAAGTGTTAGCGGTTCCGAAGGTAAGTACACGAATTACGAGGGTGAGTTTTGGGGGTTAAGTCCAAGATTCCCCATGGTCTAGATGGGCACTCGAGTTGCACCACCAGCAGCACTGGGGCCGCCTGGTGCAGAGTGCAGGGGGCCAACATTAGCCAATGGGGCTAAGGGGGACTTTGGTTAGGGACTGCTGACAAGCAGGCTACTCAGGTGTGGGAGCAAAGCTCCTGGGGTTAAGATCAGCACTGTAGGGGCCAACGACCAGCCAGGAGCAGCACCACCTTTGGCACTGGGGCGGCCGGGTGCAGGGTGCACAACAGACGTTGGGGACCCTGTGCTTTCCAATGGAGACCTTCGGTTTTGCAAAGATGCTGCAGGCTCGGGCAGGGAGACTTCCTGAATGCAACCACTGTCTGGAGAGGTAAGTTGGGATCTTGGGGGATGCCTGGACACCGTCGGTTGGGCCATCCAAGGCCATGAGGCATCGGGTGCATGGGTGTCTTCTGGCGTCGGGATTTCTTACCAGCTCCGGTCACGGTTGGGGGACCCTTCGGGTTGAGGCTGCAGGCGTTTGCTTGAGGGAGGTAGGGGATCACCAGATCCCAGGTCAGGATTGCCGGGGAGACCTCCTTGTTGTGTTGGGCCACTCAAACTCGGGCCGTGGGTGTCAGGTGCAGAGTGGTGCAGAATTCCGGAGTGCCGGAATCCGGATTCTGGAGGTGAGTCTTTGAGAAAATCCGGTGCTCACGTGAGACAGAGTCTATTGGAAGGTTCCAGGGAAGGTACTCCAGGCTCTGGAGATTGCTGGCTGCTGGACTCACTGGGGTTCTTGCTGTAGGCAGGTCGTAGACTGGGCAGGCTGGTAGGGCTGGGGCCAAGGCAGTTGGTGTCCTCTTCTCTTTCCTGAGTCAGCACAGCTCTTCGATTCGTTTTCTTTCTTCCTTGAATCTGAGGAGGCAAGGTTCTGGGTCGCCCCTAAATACTAACTTTAGAGGCGTTAAAGGGGTGTGCAGGTCGGGACCAATAGGTCCCTTCCTTGGGGGGGGATACATCCCCTATTATACCACCCTCCAGTGGGAGGGGGCATGAAACTCTTCCTAATTGGCTGAGTCCCCTCATCTTCCAGATGAAGGGGACTGAGATGTGTGCTTCACCTCACCTCCCCCACCTGAGGCGTGGGGTTGGCAAACGTGGGCACACCTCTCTTCCTAACTTGTATTTCCCGCCGATTCTCCCGCCCAAAGTGGGGGCCAGAACCAGTGGGAGCCAGTTGCTGGGGGCAGCAAAAGGCAGGGACAGCTCCCAAAGGCGGCAGGCCTTTGAAGCTTCCCTTTTCGTGGACCCAGCCCATCCTGGGTGAGAGGCATGACACCTCTGTCCAGGATGGGCTTTGTTTCTGGACCCAGAGTGTGGAGGCTCTCTTCCCAGGGGACTAGAAACCTGTCTGGTGGTAGCAAATGCTGGGGAGCCGTTCAGGAACCAAACCTGGGCTTGTCGATTTTCAGGGGGCATCTCTAAGATGCCCTTTAGAGATGCCCTCTGAGTGCATTTTACATTAAATCCCACACTAGTATCAGTGTGGATTTAATGTGCTGAGAAGTTTGCTACCAAACTTCCCAGTTTTTAGTAAAGCCATTATGGAGCTGTGGAGTTCGTAGTGGCCCATTTCCAGACTATATACTCTTTATGGCTTTACTACACTTACAATGTCTAAAAATGGACTTAGACACTGTAGGGGTACAGGGCTCATGCCTCTGTACCCTCGAGCCCTGTACCTTCACCTTAGGGCTAGTGCACCCTGCTAGAGGGGTGACTTAGGCCTCAGGCAGTGGATTGCAGGCTTGGTACACATGGATGTGTGCCATGTTGACTCTTCACTTTTCTTTGAACCAAAACACGCAGCCTGCAAGCAGTGTTTGTCTGTGCTACGGTGCAGGACCTCAAAGGGTGGCACAATAGGTGCTGCAGCCCTTAGAGGCCTTCCCTGGACACAGTGCCCATGGTCCCTTTTACAAGGGGCTTACCTGTGGCCAGGGATGTGCCAATTGTGGATACAAAGGTACAGTCTTAAGAAATAACACACGCCCTGGGAATCTGATTAGCAGGGTCCCAGGGCACATCAAGTCAGGTTGCATCAGGTGTCAGGCAAAAAGTGAGGGGTAACCATGCAAAAGGGGGCACTTTCCTACACGCCTGTAACCAATACTGCTTTGCAGCACATTACTGAGTAAATATATGTATGCGTCTTCCTTACATGCCGGACGCTGTCCCAGTGCTGAAACGCTTTACAGCCAAAGAGCCTGCAGGGAGCTGACCACCGAGGGGGCTGTCTCAGCACGGTACAAGCAGCTACATTTTTTTTTTCTTTACACTGGCATGCACGACGTGTATTATAGCTATTCACTAACCAAAAGCAAAGCAAGGGCGTGCAAAGGAATCGTGAAAATGAATCACGGAGGCAGAAGGCTGTAACTGGAGCATCTGACCCACAAACGCATCGCCTCACAAAACAACAAAGAACGCACGCAGTGATATTCAGAAAGAAAACCACGTGCGCGTTACTTTTCAGAGTGCGGCAGTTGTTATTTCCATTATTGACCTCTAATGCTGCTTATAGGATTGACGTAATGAGATTAGAAACCCAGTTTGTGGGAGTTGAGGCTGTTTCATACGCCCTCCTGTGGTATAGTGTTTTCAGCAGCCGTTTGCTGGATTGCATATCCAAGTTAGGCACATTTTTGCATTTGTGCAATAGGGGGAAACATATTTTTCATGCCCCTAGTGTATATTCTTCTGTAAGTAGTGGCGCATCTGACCTCAATGTATAGAGTGGAGCCTTTCGAGAACAACCTCCATGGCTCTCCTTTGGGTGTTCGTGCCCCGTGGCAGGCACGTGACTATCCAAATGTATGTGGATGAAAGTCAAAGGAGACAATCATCTTGACACCTCAACTTGCCTCACATATATCTGGGAATCGGGTGTGAGGGAACAAGATCCGCCTACATAGATGTAAAACTGAGGTGTGGTTGTTTCCCAAGAAACGTCAAATAGCAAAATTACACATAATATTCATTCAGTCACTCTAACATACAACATGACAGTGATTTAGAGTATAAATACACACAATTACATAATTAGAAATACATTTTTAAATGCAAATTAATGTCTCAACATGATCAGTAAACAACATAATACGTGCCTTTAGAATGTTGATGAATTCTAAAGCCAAGTATTATGTTGTTTAATGATCATGTTGTGACAATAATTAGCATGAAATATATTTCTAATCATGTGATTGTGTGTATTTATACTCTAAATCACTGTCATGTATGTTAGAGTGACTGTATGAATATTATGTGCAGTTTTGTTATTTGATGTTACACTATTAATTTTTTCTACTTGTGTATCAAGAAGAGTTAATGAATTCATAATAAAAGATACAAAATGAATTCTATGTATTGTGTCAGTTGACCTATTGATATAAATTGTTAATAATCATAGTCGCTCAGAGAGTTTTTTCATACGTTATTGTGTTTTCCTGCCCTGAGTACTGTATGTGTTATCAGGAGGTCCCTATTTGTTACATTGGATGTGTTTCCCACGAAACACCTTACAAGAACAACCCTATGTGGCCACAGAACTGGGATCAGCACGTATTTATCCAAACATAGTTCATATGGGACTCATTCAAAAGGAGGAACCTCGTATGTACATTAGAGGAATCCCCAACCTAATCAACAAAATAATTTTAGTTTCGAAATAAATTTGAAACAGCTTTTTGAAAAAAGTACAGAACAAACTTAGTTCTGTCAAAAGTGCATTGAATAAATTCATATGCAGTAGAATGTGATATAAGTGATTTAGTGTAGACAACGCGGTGCTCAAGTAGTGGATAGATTTACACCATATGCAACATAAGACACTACAATTCCCAATGGTTATATAGATAATTCAAAACAAATGAAGTCAGGGTCATTCTAGCAAATTCACAGTCCCTTCAACTTAATTATGGATGCCATCCAAATGGGAGGTTTTGTTGACTTTTCGATCACGAATTATTTAAAGGGTCTCCTCAGGATATAGTCATCCGACTACCACACCTGTACATATAGGTAACAGAAACCGGAAATATCCTAAGTCTCTTATTGCACCTTCACAATTTTCCACTAGCAGATTTTGCCAGCAAATACCTGTTGAAATTTACCGGCAAGAAACTGACAGAAAATCCCAAACCTTGCAGAATTTGTTGTGTTAAATATGGATTCTGCTTGTTATGCCTCTTTCCTGCCTAGAAATCTTAGACTATGATGTGTTAACAGCTACCAGTAACTAACCAACCCCGAGGTAATGTGTTTTTTCCAGCTGCTTTAATACCATCTCTTTCCTTCACTGCTCAGGATTGTGGCCTGAAGGCTTTGAACCTATGCAATGATAACATTTAGCACTTATGGCAGCACCATAAAAACAATAAAATCATACTTGTAAGATTGCTTGTCCACAAAAGATTGCCCAAATTATGAGTACTGTGAAATAATAAGCACCTGATTATATTCAGTATGATTTTATTCTTACATTTCCGGTAAAAAAAGATGTCAACACAAGAAATCTTGAAATTGAGGGTGCTCCATGCAAGAGAAAAAGAGTTGTAGAGGTGTTGTTTGGTTCCCCTTTCTGTTTTCATGTGATGATTTCTTTGATAGGATGGACTTTGCTTTAGTTTCAGATCTTCCATATATAGAGTGGTGTGTTTTGCGAACAGACATGCACAGTAGCTAGAAGCTGCCTAATAGATGCCCAAACTCATCAAAATTAGATTTAATAAATGGTAGTAGTGTTTGAAAATTCATATATTAACGAAGTAATAACCGTGGGTCTTGTCCCTGTGGATCTCTAAGGCATTTGATCAATCTTTACAGGTCATGCACAATAGCTTTCCATGCAGTCATACCTCTAGTAGACATTCTGCCAACAATGCATCATTGTGGCACTCTTTCCATCTCAAATTTTCCATCACATACACCCATCAGATCTTCTAATAAACAAACAATTCAATGTTGGGCAGTCAGTTATTATATGAGATGCTCATACATTTCTTCCTCCGAATCTAGTTCTGTTGGATGATTTGTCTCAAGGGAGATTATGCATTCTGGTTCAATTTTCACTAATTGCAGCTCTGTATTACCCCCTTTGATATTTTTCTTATCTACATCTATTCCCGAACTGTTCCAAATTGTTCAAAGTGACGTACCACTGGGTACACTTGATCTTTGTTGATCATGCCATGCTTATGCTCCAGGACACTTTTCTTTTCTAGGTGTATAATACTATAAAAATATCTTAGGCTACATGTGCTTTGTAGGACATGTACACTAATTTCCATTTTGCATGTGATGTACCAATTTATGTTCACTGTCTTCTGATAAGGAACATTGTATGCCTTTACATTGCAGCTGCTCTTGCATGCTTTACATTTCTTGCATGAAAAGAAGCCTTTGTGTTATTTCTTTCATCATTTTTCATTGGGTTGGTAGCTTTTGACTAATACATCCTTGAAAGATCTAATTTTTAGATCCCGGCTAGGCAGCGCTTGCGCTGTGTCTTTGAGGCATGCTGTATTCTCTCTGTGGACTTAAATCCGACCTATAGGCTTCCCATTTGCTGGCTCCATTGTCACTCTCAATTTCTTTCTCCCCATTTGTCCATGGCATGTATTTGTCATGCCTCTTCCTGGGTTTAGCCCTCCCAGAGAGCAGGGACTAAGTACTAGTATCCATCCACACCTCCCATCTAATGACCATTTCAGGAACTTATTTTTTCTTTCTGTAAGAGCCATCCTCAGAAGTCCCTGTGCTTTCACTGGCTCCTAGGCTTGGTCGTGTTTCAGTAAACAGGGTTGTAAATCTAGTTATCTCATCACACTGCTGAGCATTCAAAAACTGATGTCAAATGTCAGTCGCTGGGAGCCTGTTTTCTTTTGTTTGTTTGACTTCAAAGTGAGCCAAGAAGAAGGGAATCTCGAGTCACAGGCTCACCAGCTACAAGCGCAGGCCTTTTCTTTTCCCCCAACCTACCCTGCTGTTTGAATACATTTTAATTGCAGGCATTCTTGCTGGCTCGCCGTGTTGGAAAAAGTGAAGCCCTGCCCTGCAACTTTAATGCAGCGCTTGTTTTTTTTTTTTTGACTCCATCACCTGCTTTTGCCAAAGACTAGATAACTGTGTCATAACTATGCAGAATTCCCAGCAGAATAATGGATGGGACTTTCACAGCAGTTACCTACTTATGATGGAGGCTCATTTTCTTTAGACTTAGCCGGTTGTGCTAACAGGCTGAGGATTTCAAGTTTGATTGGTGAGGGCATGGCATACTCTGTGCAGTCTGCTCTTGCATCTTGAAAACCTATTTCCACTTACATAGCGTGAAATAAACCCACAAAGAATCATCAAAAAATATATGTATTACAAACAGTTGCGCTTTAAGTAAAATGCAGATCTTATGACAAAAAATGCATTGACAAATACTAACAGCTTAAATGTACCTTACTGCACAGTGTTTGTACGTAATATTCAAATACAACCTTAATGGAAGGCGTAACTCTTTAATAGGCATCTGCTATTTTTCCACGCTAAAGGTGCTGCACCCACACCCCAGCCCATGCCTCCCCATTCCAGAAATGTTAACTGGATTTTTGTTTTAAAGAGTCTCCAAACAAAATCTCTCTCTCGCTCTTTCTGTTTCTCTCTGCCTTGCCAATCTGGTCCTCGTGACCAGAGACGTTTTAACCCCTTGACCGCGATCGGAATTCCGCTCGTGTGCTGGACATTCCGATTGCGGGTGGGGTCGTGACGAGCTCAGCTCGTCATGCGCACAGCGCTACCACGCAGCATGACGAGCTGAGCTCGTCATGAGCATCGAAGGGGTTAAGGCATGTGCAAAGTGGGCACTGGTCGAAGACTCCAGCCTTTAAGGGGGCCCCTTGATAGAGCAAGCTCCTTTCTGCAGAGTCTTGCCCTGATTACCTTGAATAATTCTTAAACAGAATATTTTAAATACCACTTTCCTTTAAAAAAAATTGGAATGTGGGTGATTTTGTAGAGAAATGTTGTGCTTATGTTTCATGCAACATTCATAACAAATGTTTCCTTTAGAGCAAAACAGGACATTACATATGAGAAAAGGGAGGGTGTCATAGAGATTATTTTCAGTAATATTAGTGAGCTGCTACTGTGTTACAATATTGAAAACACACCTCAATATCCCTGAATATTAGATGTAAACACATTTAGACTTTGCCGGTGCACTGTCAACAACTTGGCTAAAAAGGGCATGAAAGAGTTGAAAATAGATCAGAAATCCAAAGCTGTTCCAAACAGGGGCCCCCAAATAATTTTGGCCCAGGGCCTCCAAAATCCTTAAATGATCCTGCTCCTGACATAGCTGTGCAATGGTGAAGATTGTGTTCAAACGCTCCCAAGAATGCGATGTGACCCATTTCTTCAGACTATAATTCCCCACACGATTACCAAGTGTGCATTTATTTGTTCAGAGAAGCTTTATTTTATGCCAGAACAGGTAGTCTCCTGTGTTTTCTTAATGTGTTCTTCCCAAAGCAAACTGAGAGCCCAGTGCTAACAAGCATTGACAAAACCAATATGTTTCGCCTTTGGAACCTACTGACTTTTTACAGTGATTTTTAGCAATGCTGTACAGCATCTCAGATGCTGTGCATCATGGCTAAAGGAACTAAACGTTAAAAAAAGATGCTATTATGGGGCTGTCGCGTCATGCTGTAGGCGCATGCACCATGAATGCGTACATGTACAAAATTATGCAAGATTGTATGAAATGTAATAACAAACAGTCTTCCAAAATACAGATCAACACTGATTACACCTTTGTGATGTCAGAATTGGGTGCACACCCTGGTGACTAGATATAACACAGTCAGGTTCATAGAGTTGTGTGGCAAATAATGTCAAGAAACAGAAATGGAAAAAACAAAAACACTTGTGTTACATGTAAAGTGAACTGTGACAACACCCAGTAAATAGGAATGTTTATGGGAGAAATGGCATATTTTCAAAAGACTTTCAGATAGACAAGCATACACAGCTTAATAGTTTTGGCAAAGGCATATCATAAATTTGGACGTATAAATGATGGTGTCCGTCTGGCACATGGAGCTCATTGCAGTTTGCTTTGCTGAAGCTGTGCCTCTCTTGAGCTCCACGGGGGTCTTTTTCGATTATTTGGGTCAGAGTGGCTTAAGACTATATTGTGAATGCTGCTTGTGTAACACAGCAAAGCCCATCAGGTGTGAGCTGAGATCTTTTTTCCAGGTGGTTTGTAAAGTCTTTAGAGCCATTGTCAAAAGTAAGTTCAGGAGGAGGCACTCACTTCTTCCAAGTTGGGCAAGTTATGAAAGGAGAATGCTCCTAAACAGATTATTGTGGAATTGAGTATAATGACAACTTGCATGACCTCTTTAGTGGCTTTGTATACCTTTGTCCAAACGGTTGGAGCATTTTGTATTTGAATATCAGGTGCAGAAAATCCTTGTTTTTATCTTGTCAATGCAAGCATGTATGGGGAACAGTTTTAACTTGTATAGCCTCCTAAGTGTTCCAAAAGTCCCATAAATAGCTAGGAATCTATTTTGTGCCAGAGCAGGAGAGGCATGCGCAGCAAATGCTCTATATTGTGGCCATTGCTTGTAGGATGAGGTTAGATCCTCATCTGATTTTTGATCTTCATTACATTTTTGTTTTCTGATTTATTTAAGACTGCACATTAAGTTAGACTTTCATAAACCTCAGAGGCAATATGGCCCTAAAAAGTGGCTTTCTGCAGAATTCTAGTTATGCTTGGTTGGGAGATACACCCAAGACAAGTTATTGAGGCTTTCATTTTTAAGAGTTTGTGGAAGTCCACATTTTCTAGATTACTTTTTGGAATCCTGCAGAGGTGGAAGGGAGTTGCACGTCCCCACTAGATTGCAGAATGTTGTAATTTGTCCCAAAATACATTGTTCCTCCCTATTGCAATCTTTTCACTATTCCATAAGGACATTATGGCAGAGAGTGACAGTTAGTTAATTTGTTTGTTAACCTTTCGTCTAGTTGCAGTAATGCACTTACAATACCAAGAAAGTTACCTTTGGGGTCCACAATCTTAGCTTTGGTATTAGTTATGATGTATTCTATATAGTCAAAGGAGGAATCTTTAAATGTCTAACTACACTGGGCGGTTTCAGTTTTCTTGCAGAAAGAGTAATGCACCTTATCTAATTAGGAAAACTTGGAGTAAGAAAATTGCTTACTAGGTCTGCCCCATCCAGTCTGTTCATAAACCTCAGTTGTGGAGTGTGAACTTAGTTTTTTTGCTTTTACAAAGGATTCTGGAGATTTATCAGTGGTTTTAGAGAAACAGTTAGGTAAGTGGATTGAGAATGCACTGAGGAGGCAATTGATGATTAATGTTACAATTATCTCTATCGTTTTCATTCTTTGCCGCCAAAATAGATATTTAGGTGTTCAAGAGTACATTGATTTTGGGAATATTTTTTAAAATTATTCGAGGCACATTTTTGCACATCATCATTAAACCAGATCCCAGTGTATTTCAAGTAGGGAGTACAGATGAGTGTGGTACCTAGCATGTTTGGGACGCATACGGGGTTTAGTCCAGGAACCACAGATTTGTCTCTATTTAGAGTATGTCTGGAGACAATCGCATTCTGTTTGATGTCTTGTAGCGTCGGGTTGGTAGTATTCAGATTTAACTTTAAATTCCAAAGTGTCATCAGCAATGGCCATTGTTTTGTACGGCTGGACTCCAAATTTGATGCCTTTGAGAGGTTCAGCTTTCCTAATCGAGGCTATTATGGGTTGATTCGAGTCTATTATGTGTCAGCCGACACAACATCCACTGACTACCACATGGAAATATATATATTTTTCCCTTTACAATATTCTGGGGTATCGGGCTAACGTGCAGTGCGGCTTCACTATCTTCATGGGGCGGAAGGATGCAGCCTTTTCCTGCTGGTTGGAGCGGAGTATGCAACCTCAGTGCTCGAGGTGCACTGAAGCCTCCCACTAAGGTAGGCAGCAGCGCACCTCCTTAGTGCTGTAGGGTACAATGGGAAATCTCTGGGCTGGAATGTGCAGTGCCCCCTCTCAGTGCTATAGAGGATGAGCATTTAAACCTTTCAGCGCAGGGGAAACTGTGGGGATTCTGTCAGTTCATGAAGAGGCAATGCACATTCTCTCAGTGATGGCCATGAGGGGCAGTGCAGTGCTTAATTTGTAAAAGAATAAGTGCTGGGACCCAAAGTTTTCCTCAGAGGCCTGTGAATGGCGATATCGAACCTCAGTGTTGCTGAATTCCGCAGCTGTTTAGTCTTAATCTAACCTCATGCATCTTTCATTCTTTCATCCACAATCACAAACTCCCTAGCTCTTTATCTCATGCTTACAGGTTCTTTTTAGGACTTGCCTCATACATAGCATGCACTGTCAGTTGTTAGGGGTCGCATGAGACAACACATGCGCTGGAGCTTGTGAGACATTTTGTTGACTGAAAGGGGGTCCAGAGCCAGTCCATTGCTTACCATTTGTTGGCTTCATTGTCACACTATTTTACGGGCTCATGATTGGTCAGTGCATGCTGGGTTCATTTTCTGTTCGTTTCTCCCTTTCATGGAGCATAGACCAAGTATTGATTGCTTTTGTTTGATTCATTTCTTTCGGCTACTCGTGCTGAGATTAAGGTACTTTTCATTACCTTCTTCCCACATTGTCAATGTTGTTGCTTGTTCCCCATTACCCATCGTTATGCCCCTCCCGCACCCTTGCTTGCCCATTAAATGCTTCCCGTTGTGGGCTGCACAGCTTTTGTTGCTTCCCCCGTATCACCTACCTCCCGTTGTTGCTTACCCCATGACACCCACCTCCACCCCTGCCACTCCCTTCTCATCCATTGTTGCTTGCCCTGTCCCAGCCACTCCCTCCCACCCACTGTTGCTTGCCCCATCCCATAAGCACCACTCTTGCCACACAAAAATGAATTAACAAAGCCAAATAGCTCTCGTGTGGCTTCATCAATGTGTTTTTATCCATGTTGTACAGCAGCATTGTTGCTCTGCAGCATGGATGAAAGTAAAAAACAAAAAGCGCTTTGACCACATCACTCGTGCTGTGATTCGCCTTCACCCCTTCTTGGTACGTTTTTTATTTTATGGGGGTGAGTGCGTATTCAGCTTTGGTTTTCTACAAAGTATTTAATTCTTCCTTTTTCCTACCTAGTATTTTCAGTGTCTCGGTCTGTAGTAAATTATTTTAAGTCTCTGTAAACGGCTCTCCCTCTCATTCCAGTCAGGTCTGTACTTCTGTGGCTTTGAACTTAATGAGGATTGAGACTCTCATCACGATGCACTTGACATATGTTTTTCCTGCTGCCCATGAAGTTTCTTTTTTTTCAGTTCAAAAAGAAAATTTTTATTGATATAAATAAAGGTGTCAGTACAGAGTTCATAACATTAAATTCCTGTCATTACAATAAAATTTGCTACAATAAAGATAAGCTTTGCTACAATAAGGATAAACGAATCAGACTTATGATTAAATAAAGAAGAAATGATACAATAAAAAATAAATCATTAAGAAAAGTGGAATAACAAATATTCTAGGAACGATTGGGGAATCAAGGGGGTTTTAGAACTTCTTGCTGAAATGGTTGCAGCTGGTAATATCGTTTGGCACATGCATCAAGATATATTGTAACAGGTGACCACAAATCTAGACGTTTCGCTGCCATATGTATGGGATAAACAAAGGAGGTGTCCAACCTATGATTATGGCAAACAGCATACCACCATGCCTTATAAGAGATTTTTGTGAAATCCTTGCAATTTACAGTGATTTGCTGAAATGCAACCGCTAATAGTAAATCAATAACTTTAACATTAAGGGTAACCTTCTCCCAACAAGGTGAGAGACTTCCCAAGAAAACATGAGTGAAAGAAAAAGAAAATTTAGCTCCAAAAATTAGGTTAATTTGAGACCATACCTGCTTCCAGAAATTATATACATTTGGACAAGAGAATAACATATGAAATAAATTAGCGTTCGGAGTAGAACATGTCCAACAAACATCTGATGCAGTCGCAAAACTTTTACTTAAGACAGCTGGTGTGAGAAAAAGTCTGTTATATACAAAAAAAGCGTTTGTATTATGTTAGCTGCTCTAGATGACTTACGTAATTTGAGCCATATTTTATTCCACAAAGACACTGGCCAAGATACCATGAAATCCTGTTCCCATGCCTCCTCTGTTTTAGACTTCTGCCTAATGCTGTCCTTGCCCTGCAAAAAACTATATATAGTGGAAGCTTTGGGCATGGTTTTTAACAAAATATGAAGTTGTGAAGGAGGATCCAAAACAATTGGAGCAATGGACGTGCCCGAGAGATGAGTGTATCTATCCATCACAGCCTTCTTAAGTAGATTATATTTATGAATGAAGGAGGCAGGTAGGTTAAATACTTGACTGAGTGAGGGAAAAGATAAAAAGTCCAATTGTGCGAATAATTGATGTATCCACATTAGACCTTTCTGTCACCAGGCCTTCCAATAGAATGGTTTATTACGAATAGTCAGATTTTTGTTATGCCAGATTGTTGAATTAAGGAATGAATCTATATTGTTATGTGTGAGAGTAGATGTGGGTCCCAAAAGTTTAGAGGTCAGTTTGATTATGGGAGTGGACAAGGCCTGTGGTTTGCGTGAAAAAGAAAGGTATTCATGAAAAGAGAAAGGGGATAAAAAAAGACGTTCAACTGTAGTCCATAAAGGACAATCTTCCTTGGGGTCAAGCAACCAACGAGAGGCTTGGCGTAAGAGGAATGCATTCTGGTATGCTTGAAAATCTGGAAAGTTAACCCCGCCTTCCGCCTTAGGGCGTATTAATCTAAATAGGGACATTCGGGACCTCTTATTATTCCATAGGAAGGAAGATAAGGAGGAATTGATCTTTTTAAAAAATTTGGCGGAAATAGGGACTGGAATGTTGGAAACAGTATATAAAATTATAGGGGACAACATCATCTTTATGGTGTCCAGGCGACCCCACCAGGACAAATAGAGGGGATGCCATTTGGCAGCTACGTCTGAGATTTTTTGTATACATTTATTCATGCATAGTGATACTGTGTCTGATATTGAAGAAGTAACATGTAATCCGAGATATTTAATATGATTCGGGCTCCAAGTAAAATTGGAAGCAATATAATCCGATTTAAAAGCAAACTTAGTCAGGGGTAAGATCTCACATTTATCGTTGTTTAACTTATAGCCGGAGATATTAGAATAGGCTCGTACCTCTGCCAAAAAGGCAGGGATCGAGTCACTTGGTTTAGACATAAAAAGCAAAATATCGTCAGCGTAGGCTCCAAGTTTAATATGGGAGTTCAATGTTTGAAAACCATGTAAATTTGGATTTTGACGTAGTTTAGAGAGAAAAGGTTCCAAAGCCAAATTAAAAAGGAAGGGGGAAAGAGGGCATCCCTGTCGCACTCCTCTCCCCAGCTCAAAATATGGGGAAATCAAGCCATTGGCGCATACAGCCGCACGTGGATTAGAATAGAGGAGAGAGATGAGGGATGTAAACTTAGGGCCAAAGCCGAACTGTTTGAGAGTATAAAATAAATAAGTCCACTCGACTCTGTCAAACGCCTTTTCAGCATCTAGAGCTATTGCCACAAGGGATTGTTTTAAGTGGGAAGATTTAGATAAAACGTTAAAAAGGAGTCTCGTATTATCAGTTATGAACCTACCCTTAACGAAACCAGGTTGTTCTTTTCCCAATAAATCAGGTAAGTAGGAATCCAAACGTAATGCTAATGCTTTGGAAATTTTTTTATAATCAATATTGACCAAGGATATAGGTCTGTAATTTTTACAATATTTAGAGTCCTTGCCCTCTTTTGGTATAAGGCATATATGTGCTTCCGAAAAAGAACCCGAGGAGCTACCTAGTGTGGTGAAGGAATCGATTAGAGAATGTAACTTGGGCATTATGAGTTTAGAAAAATGTTGATAGAATTCTACGGTGAAACCATCTGGTCCCGGTGCTTTGTCTTTTTTGAGATGTTGAAGAGCAATTAATAGTTCTTGGTGTGTTAGATCTAATTCCAGGGATGATAAGTCCGGCAACGTGTGTTGGGGATTTTGGATATCAGAGAAGAAGTGCAATAGGGAGTGCTCAGAGGACTGTGTTGCGGAAGTGTATAGTGATTTGTAAAAGGTGGAGAACTCGTTCAGTATTTCAGCGTCTTTAAATTTTAAATCTGAACGCTCATCATAGATAGATTCAATATTTAGTCTGTTATGTTTAACTTTTAAGTAATTAGCCAATATTTTCCCTGCCTTATTTTTGCCCCCGTAAAATTTTGCACTGGATTTCAACAGATATAATGAGGCGTCCTCCGTTGACTTCTCATTAAATTGCATCTTGGCTTTTATGAGAGTTGTGAGACACTCCTTCGAGTGTGAGGTGTAAAATGAGTGTTCCAAACTTTTAATATCCTGAAGCAGATCTTTAGTGAACTTACGGGAAATTTTCCGTTTCTTTGCAACATAGCTAATTATGAAACCCCTCGCCGAGGCTTTGAATGCATCCCATAGAGTGGAGAAGGGCATGGATTGGGTTTGATTCAACTCAAAAAACTCTTCGAAGAAGTTAGAGAATGAGGCAGTAAACTTTGGGTCCAAAAGGAGAGCATTGTTAAAACGCCACCTTTTGGGGCCCGAATCCTTAGGTAGAATATCAATACCAATCGAGATTGGGGCGTGATCTGATAATAAGATGGGACCAATCTCTGCATGTGTAAGTGTTTGTGAAATGTTATGCGATACAAATATGTAGTCAATTCTTGATTGAGTTTGGTGAGCTGGGGAATAAAAGGTATACTCTCTAGTGGTCGAGTTGCAAAGACGCCAAGCATCCAAGAGTTTATGTTGATTTATAGCATGAACAAAAGATTTATGGGGCTTGTTGGGAACAAAGGAGACTTTAGAATTTCTGTCGATAAATGGGTCAAAAGTCTGGTTACAATCTCCAGCTAAAATAAAATTGTCCTCCATGCAGTGAGTAATTCGCTTAGCCATTGTGTGCCAAAAAGAGGATTCACCACAAGTAGGAGCATAAACATTTAGAAGAGAGATTATAACGCCCTTCAAAGATAATTTGACATTCAACCATCTGCCATCAAGATCAGATTCTTGGGACACAAATGAAAATGAAAGGGATTTGCGGCAAAGTATCATTACTCCATTTCGTTTGCCATCTCCAGGGGAGTAGAAAACTTCCCCCACCCAACCCCTCCTCAACTTCAATGACTCAACATCCGAGAGGTGAGTTTCTTGCAGGAATACAACATCAGCGTCCAATTTGGCTAAATGGCTCAAAACTCTCTGCCTCTTGATAGGAGAGTTCAATCCCCTAACGTTCCATGTAATCAGTTTTAATGACATAAGCACTTAAGAACAGGTTGTAATAATAGTGTAGCACATAAGTCCAATTCATTATAGAAGCAGTATACAAAGTAAGAGAAATAAAACAGGAAGGAAATAATTGATTTAGTTACATAGCAAAGCATAATAGACAAGTCGAATAACCAGAATAAAGAAAGGGAATCAAGTGACAGGATAGGAAAAAAGAAAGTCCAGGTAGAAAGGTAGAGGGGTATCATAAGAGTCAAGATATTTGCAGTTGTACTGACTAAAAGAATAGTGATTATAAGGAGGTAAGAAGAGTTGAAAAAACAAGAAACATCAATTGATGAAAGAATAGAAACTACAGAAAAGAGACAAAAAACAAAAGACAAAACAAATAATATATCTAAGAGGATGTATGAAAGTACCATACTTACGAAAGAAGACTCAGGTATACACGGGGGGATGGAGCCACATGAAGCAGGCAACACACCCAGGATCAACGGAACAGAGGGTCGGGGAGAAACCACAATACAAAGGTAATAATCTGTGGGGACAATACCAAATAGAGATTGAGAAAAGCATTGGGGCAAACACATGAAACAAATATTAGAACATTCCAATACTAGGAGATCAACAGTAATGATCCATAACTCATTAAATAGTATCACTTCATGAGAACAGCACAATAATATCAAAAACTATGAAAAAGCACTTCTAAGTTAACAAGATACTATGCCAAAGAAAACCAGATCTGAAGCATCCTTAAGCAAACTATTAAACAATCAAATGTTGAATGAGGAAGAAGGCCCAGAAGAGTCCATAACAGTCGTTTTGCATGAATTGATGAAACTTTGCAAGCGTAACGGATCTTCATACGACGTTGTCTTGTTGTTATATGTAACCTTGAAGAGACATGGGTGAAACAGGCCATATCTGGCTCCCATGGAACGTAGATCAGCTCTCATGTTGAGGAAAGCCTTACGTCTGTTAGCAGTAGCTTTAGAATAATCTTGCACAAAAAATAAAGGCGATCCTGACCAGACAATTCTTGGAGAAGCTTTAACCGCTACGAGCACTTTCATCAAATCCGTATACTCCAAGAAATATAAAATAACTCCTCTTGGTCTCTGTGAAGGGCTAGTGTGAGATGAAGCCCGTCCCAATCTGTGGGCCCGCTGAATGTTGAGTTGGGTTCCCTCTGGCATGTGAAGTAGTTTAGGGAGAAATGACTTAAAGAACGTGGGCGGTTCTGAACCTTCAACTCCTTCTTCCAGGCCGTAGATACGCAAATTGTTCCGTCTATTGCGGTTTTCAAGATCTTCCACCTGTTTCTGGAGTGTAGAGACGTTGGAGTGTAATTGAGAGACGGTTACACATGTCTCTTTCAAAGAGGAAACAGTATTTTCGATTGAGGAGACTCTTGCGTCTAATTGAGACCAATTATCTGTTAGGGTTTGCAGCTTGGTATTAGTCTCTTCCATGAAAGGTCGAAGGGCCCTGATTTCCTCAAGTAATAATTCCATCGAAACAGGCGAGGTGGACTTGGGTGGTGAAGGAGGGTCCTTTTTAAGCCGCTTAGTGAGAGATTTTCCAGAGGTTCCAGAGGATGAATCCATATTTGTTTGAGAAGACTGGTGTGAAGATGGTAGAGAGTCCTCAATCTTAGAGAACTCAGTAAAAAAAATTGAATTTTTTATAAAGATATGCCTTTTGGGTGGAGAGGATCGGACTCCTTTTGTTCTACCCATAAAACGCTGACCCCAGACTCCTACTCCTAGTCAGCAGTATAGGAGGGAAGAAAACAATTTCAATGCGTGCTTACTCAGAGAAGCTAAGATGGCCACCAAACAGATCTCTCACAAATCTTCAGTCAGCCTTAGCGCCAAAACACAGCTTAATACCTCGGTGCTCTGAGGAGAGAACATGCGCTGTAACCCAAACTGAGATAAGCTGGATGCGTTAAAACATAGTCAATGCCATTAGTAAATAATCACTCCGCAATTGCCACCAGTCAGCAGAGGGAAAATAAGGAAGAGTATTTTCTGTGAGGGCTCTTCATAAGACTTAAAATGGCCGACAAGCATAAAAATCGCAAACTTTCCGTGACTCTTGGCGTTTTCCTATAAACTTTTACCCCATTGAAATGAAGAAGTGTCAAGCACCATCTAGGCGTTAGGAAATGGTAGAGACATCAGGAAGTACTTAATGAGGGGTCCAGCTTGAAGTGCAGGAATTCCGCGATCACGGTAAAAATTCAAAATGGCGGCCGCGATGATACGCGGCCGATAACGAGCAGAAAGTACAAAAAAAAAAGTTACTTGCTGGCGACATTCAAGGACAGCGAGGGTCTCATGATGTTCTTCCCATCTTCCGCCGCTCGTATCTGTCCTCCGTTAGTCCCCGCTTGAGTTGGAAGTGTGGTTTCTCTGAGACACACCAGGGAGCTTCACCCGTGTGCCGCCATCTCCGTTGGGCGCCAAGCCACGCCCCCGCCCATGAAGTTTCTGCTATGGAGACTTATCCCTTGTAATTTTTAAGATAAGCCTCTAGAAAGATGCTTTGTTGTTTTTTGTCTTTGGGTAACTCGTTGGTGCCCTAGTCAGTTCTACATCTAGTTGTAATTTGGTTAAGTTATGGCCCGATACTCTGTGCTCCTGCCACAATATAAAGCGATGAGATGTGTATACAGCACCCACCGTCTCTTCTCTTGCATGTAAGCTGACACCCTAGCCATCTGTAGTCGATACTCTGAGCTAGCTGTGTCTTCTTTTCAAACGGAAGGAGTGCCGAATACACATCAGCCCATCGGTGTGCTGGCGGATGTCCAATTCCTCACTCCATGTATGTTGATACATTGCCAATTGTCTAACAGCTGTCTGGGGTACCATGCTCGATAACACCCGCATGCTCCCAGGACCTCTTGAGAAAGTACACATCCTGGTGTTTGGATCCTTATGACTGGCTGGAGCAGTATTGCACCCGCATCTTCGCTACGGTAGATGCTATCATGATGCTTCCGCTTCCACGATTAGATCATGTGCTGTGTTCTTGATCCCCTTTAGCTGTACTTATGTTGCCATTCTAGACACCACAAAGGCAGTTTTCCATTCATTGTTAACACACATGGACATTTCAGGCCTCGGGGCTTCTAGAGATCACATCTAACTTGCTGTTTGAGTTACATCACTGTGATAGTTTGTATGTACAAGATCAGCTAAGACCCCTGTCACTCGTCGGACATTGAACTGTGCGTTTTATGCATATTGCATTAATCAGTCATGATTTCCAGTAAGCCTTCTAGACCGATGATGATTCCTCTCATAGAATTCTGTTTGTAAATCCAAAGGGCAAAAACTGTAGAGCGCAGGCTGTCCACCTCATAGGAGGTCCATCACTGAGTCCCATTGCAAGTTAGGAAAACATTCGTAAGAAGCACATTTCACAGACCAAGAAATGCATTCGGGTTGCAGACCAGCAGAGTCGGCCATAGTAAAGATAATTTGTAGGTCATGAGTTAATACTGGGTACAGAATCATGTTAATGTGTCTAATCGAATATGTTAACTCCCTAACCTGATAAGTGGTGCAGGATAGGCAGCGTTCCCAAGGAAGAATGCAGAGGTAAACAAGTGCCTGCATGTGTTGCGGATGTGCAGTGTTCCTGTGGCAGGCAGTGTTACATTTAAAGCCCATGTTTGCCCAGCAATGCCTTGGGCTCACAGAGAGGCGATGACACATTGGACTGCTTGTGTCCTCAAGCAGCGGTTCACTGGTGACTTATTCCTGGTGCAGTAGAGCATGAGCATTGGGAAGTGCTTCCAGTAATGTACCCAGTATAGGTTTTTAAAACTGCTTACAGCAAAACAAAGGTTCTTAATTCTCACTGAGAATGTACTGCACAGTCCGCCAGCACATCGTGTTTCAATCTTAATTGGACAGGAGGCAAGAGACCTGTTGAGCATCAGCACAGCACCAACTCCTTATCAGTGCACCACCACCAGTGCAGCACCACCTCAGCACCAGCGCAGAACTACGTAGGCACCAGCGCAGCACCATGTCAGCACCAGCCCAGCACCATCTCAGCACCAGCGCAGCACCAACGCAGCACCACCTCAACATCAGCACAACACCACCTACGCATCAGTGCACCACCACCAGCGCAGCCACACCTCAGCACCTGCACAGTCCCAACTCAGGACCACTTCAGCATCAGCGCAGCACCTCAGCACAGCACCAACTCAGCATCACTCAGCACCACCTGAGCACTGGTGCAGCACCCCCACGTCAGCATCTCTCAGCACCACCTCAGTATCACTCAACATCACCCGAGCATCAGCATAGCATCATCTCAGCATCCACACAGCACCACCTCCTCATCAGTGCACGACCAACAGTGCAGCACCTTAAAAACAAGAGCTTGAATTTCCAAGTGAAGAAAGAAAGAGAAGAAAATATCTTATCAGATTAAAATGGCGAAAAATGAAGTCACTGAGCAACCGAAACGAAGTTTAAAATGAAGATGTTGTAGAGCTTGCATATGTAGTATTTTATTAGTGATCTTAGTATGGCTATTTCTAACAGTGGCGGTGCCTTTATTTATGATAACAAACAAGAAGAATGATACAGTTACTAATGAGAAAGCAGCTACAATAAAGGTAGATAGAGTAGAATTAGAAGCAGCAGATGAGACAGATTTTCACCACACAGTATCAGATAATGATACGTCTTTAAATGTTTTTACAAAGTTGTTATTTCAATATGTAGATACAATGGAGATTAGTGATTGTTATGTCTGTATGAAATTACCAGGGTCAGTATCAGAGGGAGTTACATACCAGCATTTACCTTTAACATATGGTATATCATGTAGTGTTCTAGCAAGTTTGTTTTATGAAACCGGAAAACTTCAGTATTATTATTCAAATTTAGATGTAGTATTTTCAGAACTTCCTATTCGAAAGAATATGAATTAAGTACTTAGTAGTCAAGATGCACAGTTCATGGGTGCATTTTTCTTAACAATGAAATCAATAGATATAGTAAAGGCACACAATAATAATTTAACATGTAAATTACGTGAAGAAGAGAAAGTGTTTTTGAATTTAGTTGAGGAAAGGAGACAGGATTTTAAAAAGAAAGCTGCTGAACAGAAAACCCATGTACCACCATGGGCTGGGAAAGAGGGAATTTATACAACTGGCAAGGCTCATGCTGCGATGTCCCTGGACTTTGTGAAGAAAGGGAAAACCTGCCTCCATAGGTTAAAGACAGATTATAATAACGTATTTATTGGTTCCAGTGAATGTGAACATAACTTCCTAATTTTGGGAGGTTGGGGACTAAAAGGGGGAACTGATCCAGTATTTCCTGGGGTTTACTACGTGTGTGGGAATAATGCTTATTATAAGTAGCCTGCACGGTGGATAGTATTTCCGAAAATTTATCATGTAAAAAGAATCACTGGAAACAATGAAAACACTAATGGACTAACACGGAGAAAGAGAGCTAGTTTTTCAGAAATAGTAGGTGATATATTTGGTGCATTAATACCTTCAGTGGGAGTCATTCTGAATTCACATAGAATTTGTAAATTGTCAACAGTAGTTGATCGTCTCTCGACGGATACTGCTGGGGGTTTCTTGATGATAAATACAGAAATGGTTGCAATTAGGTCTTTGGTTTTACAAAATCGACTTGCGCTTGAATTCTTATTAGCCAAAGAGGGTGGAGTCTGTGGAATGCTGAAAGTTCAACATTGTTGTACTTACATTCCTGATAAAAGTAAGGAAATCAGAGGGTATATAAAGAATATTACAAAACTTCATGAAGATTTGAAACCACTGGAGGTTGACAGTGTATGGGAGAGACTAACAAAAAGTATTTCTTCAATAGGGACTTGGTTTTCTGATTTAGGGAAAAGTATTTTAGGTCAAATAATTCTTCCAGTAGTTGGTATAACGATAATAGTTTTAGCAATAATGATTTGGTGTAAATGTTGCAGAAACAAAGGAAAAGGAAGAAAATATTAAGTGAATGGGAAAGGAAAGAAAAGAAAGAGGGAATACGAGGAGATACAAATGGAGGAAATGAAAGGGAGGATATACAAAAAGATGAAAGATTTAGAAAACAAAGATGAAAATAAGAAAGAAAGAGAATGAGAAAATGCTGAAAGTTGGCATCTGAGAAGGGATGGGTAATTTTGTGATGGCTCAATATGCCATCAGAGAGGGGATTGATGGAGCAAGGACTCATAGAAAAGAGACTTGCTCAGAAGCAATCCGCTCCTTTAACTCACTAACAAGTTATTAAAATGTTTCGTGTAAAACTAATGCGCACCACATGAATACGCGGGTTAGTGAAGCTTGCTTATGTGTTTACTAACGTGGATAACATGAAAGAAGGACTAAAACCGCTTTAAACGGGAAATCTTTACTGCGCATGCGTCAACTACATCTACGTAGGATGACGAGCTATCGCTTGGAGGGAAATTCGTGCGCATGAGCAGAAGACACTAAAATGGAGTCTTGAAGACTCGCATGCATGGCATCTGCTTAGCTGAAATGAAAACAAGCTATTCTACTAACGCTAACGCAGGAAAATATTAATAAGTAAAGGGGAATAGAGTAGAGGTGGGTGGTATACAGTGCGACCACTTTATTTGTGAAATTAATATTTGTCTTTCTGACTTTATCACTAGTGCGCATTTGGGCCTTTCATGTATAACAGAATGAAGCTGAGTAATGAAAAGACTGCGCATGTCCACTGAAAGTTAACCCGGAATGATGACTGTGATGTTGAACGGAAAGAATCTCGAGGAGGAAGAGAGTGCCTCGTAATTTAGCTATATGCCCTTTTCTCTCTATCCTCTCCTTTCCTTAGACATTGTTCATTGAGTAAGTCCGTGTTATGTTTGGTTGATTTAATTGAATTTTCTCCACTGAATGATGGTGATTGCACTGTGTATTTTGAGATGGTTCACATGCGTTTGAAATTTAGATAAAAATGTAAAACTTTCCTGAGTCTGTGGTTATTTACTTCATAATTAAATGAATAGTTAAAGTTATGTTAATTATCTCCATCAACTAGTTCAACTAATGGTCCATTGACCAGAGGAAAGAACTTCTTGATCAGTGAAGGGTTAGTTAGAGATGAACAGAGGTACCAAATAACTAATCCTGAATGTTATGAAATCTATAAACTTGACACCAGCGGTTTACTCAAAAGTGTGTTTATGGGCCCAGGTGAGTATATGATAGTAGAGTATCTGTTGTTGGTACACCGCTGGATCACCTTGACCTCAACATTAAGGAGGGAAATTGGCCTGTATGAACTGCAGCGATCAGGGGGCCTCCCCGGTTTATGTATTACCACAATAGTGGCCACCCGCTGATCGACTGGTAACTGACCCTCTTCCTGTGCCTCCTGCAACATATTATGTAGTGGTGTCACTAGTTTGGAGGCTAAGCCCTTGAATAACTCAACGGGAAGCCCATTGGGGCCAACCGCCTTCCCCACCTTTAAGGATCCCAATGCCGTTGACAATTCGTCTTCCGTAATCTCGGCCTCTAAAGCTGCCCTGTCGTCTACTGTCACCACCGGCATTGAGAAGTCTCTCAGGAACTCAATACAGTCGCTTTCAGATCTCGTACTGACTGGCAAATAGACACCTTCATAGTATGAAGCAAACACCTCCACCACGTCTACGCTGGCTACGCGGCGAATGCCATCACCATCTTGGACAGATGCCACCCACGACCTCTCTCTATCAGGTTTCTGAAGCCATGCAAGCAACCTGAATGCCTAATCCCCGACATCGTAGAGGCGATGTTGTACTGCCAAAGCATGTGCCCGCGCTGCACCCTCCGCCGCTGCTCTCAGTTCGTATTGACGCAGGGCCAAAGTGTGACGTAAGTCTGCGTCTCCCCGCGCTGTCGCTTCCTGCTCTATCCGAAGCACTTCTTGTTCTAAGGATTTCATTTGCCTCGCCTCTTCCTTTTTTTGGCCCCCTATAAGTGCTTGGCCCCTAATCACTGTTTTATATGCCTCCCATATTATGCGGTGGGAGTCTACCGTGCCCGCATTCTCCCGAAAATACCATTCTGTTCCCTCCCGTAGTTTATTACTCAGCACGTGATCTCTCAATCTCCACGGATCTATCTTCGGGAAAGCCCCTTTATTGACTTGCTACCCCTGAACTGTGACACATACCGGGGAGTGGTCTGAAATGCCCGGAGCCATGTGTAGAGACGCTGCAAATACTCCCACCTTGTCGCCCTGCGTGAATAGATAGTCAAGTCTAGAAAACGAACCGTGGCGCGCCGAGTAGTATGTGTACTGTTGCTGTTGGGGGTGCTGCGCCCTCCAAATGTCTACTAATCCCAGAGCAGACAGGAAGCCGAGAAGAGGCCTCTCACCCCCCTGTCCCACCGAAGCACGCGAGTGATCCAGCTCCGAATCCAAATCTGCATTGGCATCGCCCCCAGTCAGAATTGTGCCCGTCGGTAGCCCTATAAGGATTTTACTAATCGTTGGGAAGACGATCTTCTGTAGCCTTGGGGGAGCATAGAATGAGCAGAAGTTTATAGTCCGTCCCTCCCACCTCCCCGCCACCGCTACACAACAGCCAGCGTCGTCAGACCAGACCCTCCCCACAATGAGCGGGTAGGCAGACCGCATCAGGATCCTCACCCCCCTGGCGTCAGATGTGTACCCCGAATGGGCCACTAGCTTATAACCGAAGTGATCCAGCGCCTTGTATTTGTTCCCTTTAATGTGTGTCTCTTGTATCATTATGACGTCTGTGGCATGCCTTTTGATATGTTGTAGAACAAGAGTGCGTTTGATTTTATTCCCCAAACCATTAACATTCCAGGTCCAGGCCTTGGGGTGCGTGGGACTCTCTCTTATCCTAGTCATAGTGTCACAAATTTGGTCCGCATCTCACTCCCCCCAACCCCATCCCTCCCCTCTGTGCATGCACATTGCATTTTTTTTGGTCTTGAGCTAAAAACATCAAAACAAGCAAGAACACAAATTAAACAATATCAAACCCCCCCCCCCCCGCCTCCCTGCAACCCTGCTCGGTGAGTAGAAAACCTCCCACCTCCCCAACATGCAGAGTGCCTGTCGCCCGAACTGTATAATGATAACAAGTACTGTGGGGTACGCGCCAGCCTCCAGCCACATGGTCTCTCATGTAACACTCGGATAAACAATGCCCCAGTTCTCTTTGTGGGTGCACCTCAGCACGTATGTCTCAAGTCCAACATATGGTAGTAACAAAAACTCCTAGGCAATGTCAATAAAGCAAACAATATACACAGTATCTATAACATTAAGAAAACCAAGGAAGACAGAAAAAATATGTTCAAAGTTGTTACCATTTTAATAATTTCTTCTCATATTGTCTAAACAAATGATATTTATACAAAACATTTAAAAAATGAAACACAATATGTAACACATCACTTTTAATCAATAGATATAAATAAAGGGTTAAAAAGTGGCAATATCTTTATTAACTCGACGCGCGTTTCGGCGTATACAACGCCTTCTTCAGGAAAGCCACACAATTATCTGATAAAAATGCGGTGCACCAAATGTGCAACGATGTCTTATTAATATTAAAATCAACGAGTTCACGAAAAAGTCGGATGTCTGGTTATCAAACAAACCTCGTGTAGGTATATTTGAAAAGCGACCTGGTCCCGCTAGATGTTAAAATCAGTAATATGGTATTCTGGAAAGCCTCTTGCGATGGAAGAGATTCAACGAAGAAACTGGAACAAGCGCTAGATATGCGATAGTGTTCCAAATATGTAGCTCAATAGGCATGCACAGTAAAGGACTTGTCTGATAAAAGGAGGCTCCAGGTAGGACCAGGCTGAGGATGGCTGCCGATAATGCCTTCGAAAAAGAGTATCAAGTCCAACATATGCCAGCTGTCCTAGCAGCATAGTTTCTGTGACTGCTCTCCAGAGCCTCAGTTCAATAGCAAACTTAATGAAGTTCCCACCCCCTCCCCCGCAAACACGCTCCCTGATTTACAGACATGGTACCCCAGAGGAGGTCACTTATCTGGTCGCTGCCGCTGTGGTGGTTTGTTGAATTCCTGGTCTTCACCTCTCTGACCACCATTCCGCTCCTTGGGGATGTGTTGTTGGACCCTGCCCCCTTTTCACCCAACCATTCTCTAGCCTTCCAGCCAGTCGCTCGCCTCTTCTGGCGAGTGGTAGAAGAAGGTCTTATCCACTGCGATTATTTTCAATGTGGGTGGAAACAACATCATGTATTTAATGTTCTGATCACGTAGGGCCCGTTTCACCCCATCAAAGGTTTGCTGCTATCGCTGTACCTGGTGCATGAAATCAGGAAAGAATCGGATCGTGGCATTTTCATGTTGTAGATCCCCTTGTTGGCACGCCGTTTGTAAGATTGTGTCCCTGTCCATATAGCTGAGCAGGCGCGCTATTATCGTGTGGGGGGAGCTCCCGGTCTAGGCCTCTGCCCCAGGGCACGATGGGACCTCTCAATAGAGAAAAACTTAGAGAGATGTTTCGGCTTCAGTTTATTCAAAATCAGGTCCTCCAAAAAGAGATCCACCAACGGCCCTTCCATGCCCTCCGGGACGCCAACCACGTCGGGCTCTACCTTCCTGATCATCTAGCAGGGTCAGGATGTCCGTCTGGTTCTTAGTCAATTTCAGAACCTGCTCCTCCAGGCGTTTAGCCTTAGATTGTAGCCTGTCAATGTTGGATTCTGTGGAGGTTATCTTAACTGCCATCTTACGAAAGTCTGCTCTGAGCAGGTTGACCTCCTCAGTGACCGAGTCCATCTTCGGCTCCAAAGTTCCTCTGAGCTCCATCATAACTCGAAGTATGTCTTTCAACGAGGGGTCCTGGGCTTGATCCTCCCCTTTCTGTCCCGGAGCCTCCCCCGTAGCGCTCTCTTCACTGCCCATAGCGACTGTATATTTATCAATTTGGTTGGATTGGCCCGGTCCCACTCCTTTTGTGCGCCCCATCCGACAGCCCTCTGATGGTATCACAAGACTGGAATCACCTACAGCTTCTGTATGCCGCGGTCTATTCACGTTAGAGTGGTCCGGCGATCACGTGCACCCCTTTCTTGCCGGTGGGCAGAGGGCCTCACAGTAGCACACCACAAGGCACCCGGAGGCGACACCCCTTTCGTTGGGGCACCTCAAGACTGCCCGGTGTTAGCTCCCACGTGGGTGGGCTCAGTCACACATCTCCGGGGACCCCACCACTCTAAGCGGCCTCTGCCCAGACCGCGAGCAATGTTGGCGTTCGTAGCCCCTAAACGCCACCTGCATGGCTATCAGACCTCTCGGCGTGCTACAGAGGCCCAATGGATTCACCCCCGTGGTCTTCCAGCTCGCCGCAATCAGGTAGGCCCCCGCCGTTATCCCTTCCTGCTCCCTCGGGGCCAAGGTCTCTTCATTGCAGCTCTCAACCCAAAGCCTCCCGAGCGGGCCTAATCTTTTCCAGCGGGCACGTATCAGCTTCCCCTGCACCCGTGGCTTCTACAGCATTGCGGATTATCGAAAGCGGGGGGAGAGACTCAAGGGCGGGGGCGCTCCCGATGTGCGGCCGTTCCGGCTGTGTCCAGTCCACCTGCTCCCTACCTCAGACACCAATGGGCCGCATACGGAGGCTCGGCGTGCCCGCTGAGTCCACCACACACAAGGATGTGCTTCGTCACGACGCGTTCCTCTCTTCCTGCCGTTCTGGCTCCTATCGGCGGGGGGGCCACTTCGCCGCCACTCCACACTTGGCCAAGCTCATCGCTGCAAGCCCTTATCAGCCGCACACGCCGAGGCCCAGAGGCGCCGGCTCTTCAAAGGTCAGGCCCGACGGGGCGGCACCATTTTGCCTGCACCAGCACCCGCCACTCGTTTCCTCAGTCCGCCTCGCTGCAAACAGCCTTAAACTCGCTGGAAGGGTCGCCGCGAGCTTCCATCCTCTCCTCTCAACCGAGGGCACACAAAACTTCTGATTGTGACAGATATAGCAGGGCTCACACTACGTGGCTAACGCAGCTCTCTCAGCTTGCGGCCATGTTAGCCGGCTGCTGGCCACGCCCCCAATCTGATTAATTTTTTATCCTTTTGAGGTCTATAATGGTTATCCATTAAGGGACTATTTTGATATCTGCTTTGTATATTTATTAGCATTTTTAAAAATATTGGCAGGATATTCTTTTTCTTTGAGTAGTCACAATATTTGTGTTTGTTCCTCTTGGAACTTCTCTTATATGCTTCAAATAAATTTTGCTCTGACTAGTTCCCCATAAGGGATACTCCACTTGAAACTTTTTGTTTGGAAGCTAGTCACTTGTAGACCGTCTTCCCTGCAACTTCTTTTCTGTAGATGAACATCCTTATTACTCCCTCTTGTACTTCTAATTTAAGATGTAGGTATGTAACAAGTTCCAAGTCCATGTTTTGTGTACAATTCGGCTGTTTGTAGAGGTGGTTGACAGCAGCAACCACCTCAGTGCAGGCTACCAACCTATGCTGCAGATGGCCTTTGACTACAGTGCCTGGGGTTTGGCCAGGCTCAGAAACCAACCCACTGTGAACAGCAAACCCTGGCTGCACATGACCTTTGGCTGTGCACAGCAGGTGTTGACCACAGACGACAAATCGTGACTGCAGCAACCAGGGTTCGCCTCACGACTAGGCAGTAGTCGTCTCGCAGAGGATGAACGTCTCAACCAAAGGAAACTAATGCGGAGTAGACGAGGCATTTTTGCAATAGGGAGAGAGAAGGCTTTGGACCCTTATGGATCTATTATCTGGGAATGATTTCCCCGTTTGATATTGCGGTGAACTGAATGTCGAATTTGTATCACAATTATTGGAGAAAGGAGCTCACTAGTTTTCTGAGTCCTGAGGAGAACCCTGAAAGACATACAGAAGGGTTCGAAACTCATCGACTGTTTTCTATCCATCAAACAAGTGTACTAGATATGCGGCACCTATAAAGCTCATTACCAACTGAATTTATAAAGATTTGTGATTTTTTTTCCCTTGAGCTCAGTATAGACACTGTTTGGTTGTAGCCCTATGGAGGAATAATTTGAATTATTGTGCCACAATGCAAGTGCCAAGGGCATTTTTTGTTTCTAAATAAGATTTCATTTAAATAGAACCCGAGCTTTAACGTGGTTTTGTAATGTCTGTATGCAATGTGATACTTGTTTTGTGTAATGTCTATGAGGTTTGTTTTTTGTTGTAAAACATGCCATGGCATAAACCATAATGCCAAGCTAGAAAATCATATTCGGTACATTCTCCAAAGTATCTTGAAAGTACAGCGGTAGTTATTAAAATCTAATTTTTTTTTATATATGATAAAATAAACTTAGATATAAAATAGGATGGCTCTTAAAAAGCCTTTTGTTTTTGCAAAACATATTTATATATGTTTGTCATTCTAAGGTTTTAGGTTTAAAATTAAAATATGGTTTCCATAGGTGCAACTCTCTATGCCACTCCACTCTATGCCCATCCACTCTAAAACACTCTACGATATGTCACTCTGTGGCATTCCACTCCACTCTATGCCACTCCACTCTACTCTACAACATGTGACTCCACTCTACTGCACGCCACTCCAATGTACAAGACACTACTCCACTCTATGACACCCTACTCCACTCTATGACCCGCCACTCCACTCTACACCCCTCCACTCTTAAGACACTGTACGACACACCACTCTATGAGACGTCACTCTACTCTACTGTATGACACGCCACTCCACTCTACATCACTCTACTGCACTCAACAATGCTCTATTCCATTCCAACACTCTACTCCACTCTGTGCCAAACTACTCTACTCCATTCAACAGCACGCTATTCCACTCTGACACACCATTCCACTTCACTCTATGCCACTCCAGGCCACTCCACTGTATGACACGCCACTCCACTCTACCATATGCCACTCCACACCATGACATGCCACTCTATGACACTCCACTCTACTGTTCGCCACTCCACTCTGCAACACTGTACTCCACTCTATGCCAACCTACTCCACTCTATGACATGCCACTCCACTGCACTCTACAACATGCCACTACACTCTACCACATGCCACTCCACGACACTCCACTCTACGAACTCCATCACACTCTACGACACTCCACAGCACCCCACTGTATGACATGCCAATCCACTCTGTGACACACCACTCCACTCTGTGACACACCACTCTACTGTATGCCACTCCACGTTTTTCCATTCTATGGTTGCCACTTGGATGAACACCAACTCCTTGAAGCTAAATGGTGACAAGACTGAGATGATTTTAATGTGCAAGAACTAGCAACTTTGGGGCAGTCATCACTGGCGGGCCATGTTGGGCACCGCACTTATCCCCACCAATAGAGTAAAGAACTTTGTTTTTTTGCTGGACTCTACTCTTTCTATGATGCCCCAAAGTGGCTTCTACATGCTTTGCATCCCTAAAATGGCTTAAGAAAATACTATGGTTCCCTCCATTCCCGGCTCAAAGAACTGTCGTCCAGGCCTCGATACTCGCCAGGCTCAACTATGGCAAAATTCTATGCCTAGAGGCTGACAAGGCATCCCTAAGATGCTTACAGGTGGTTCAGAATTCAACAGCTTGACTCCTGTTCCACCTTCCAAAAGAGTCATCCACTTTGGGGCCTCTTTTGCAACTTCATTGGCTCCCAGTGACCAAGCGTATTGATTTCAAAGCACTATGCTTTATGCATAAGATCCACTCTTGCTCAGGACCTCTGTACTTGCAAAAACTGGCATGCCCTTAATACCCAGGTCGAACCCTGTGATCTAGCAGTGGCTTCCTGTTCACTGTTCCGCAGGTTAGGTCAGCTCGTATGGGGCGGGCGATCTTTCTCGTCTCTTGGTCCCAAACTATGGAACGCTCTTCCGGCCTCCGTTAGATGCTCTATCTCATTATTCACCTTTCGCAAGGAACTAAAGACTTGGCTGTTTAGCTCCAACTAGACTGATTTATGGTTCTCTAAGTGCTGGGAAGCCCTGTTAGGGGAGCCATGCGCTATATAAGAACTTTATAATAATGACACTCTAATCCACTCTACTCCACTCTCTGCCACTTTACGACACTCTAGTCCACTCTATACCTCTCTACTCCACTTTATGCCACTCTAAGCAACTCCCTCTATGCTACTCAACACCACTTTACTCTATGACACACTACTCCACTATACTCCGCTACTCCACTAAACACCACTCCACTCTATGCTACTGTGTGCCACTCCACTCTATGACACTTTATGTCACTCCACTCTACAATACTCGACTGTACAACACTCCACTCAATGTCACTCCACTCTGTCACTCCACTCTATGCCAGTCCACTCTATGCCACAACACTCTACGTCACAACACTCTACACCACTCTACTCAACTCTATGCCACACTCCACTTGACAACACTCCACTCCACTCTATGCCACTCCACTCTAAACATGACCAAACAACAAAAAAAGACTTAGCAGAAAACAGGAGGACAACAAAGGTAAAGAAAAACTAAGGCTGCTGCAGGAGGACACTGGCGTGCCATGACAAGCTTCTGTTGGTTAGTCAGATATCTCTCTCCCGCAGCAATCACAGTATGGCACAGGAGACAGTATGTGGTAGTGCTGCAATATTCCTCTATAATTTGTCTACTCTGCCTCAACAGATCTACTAGCACTGCGGTATCAGGAGCTGGTACTGATACAGGGACAGATGCACCGGGTGGTGGTGGAGGTGTTGATGAAGCTGAAGAAGTCGAAGGTGCTACTGGAGAGACCGATGCACCAGGTGGTGGTAGAGGTACTGACGATGCAGAGGAAGTTAAAGGTGTTGCAGTAGCCGAGGAAGTGGCCACTGCCAATGTTCCTTCTTTGGCCTCTTCCAACTCCTTCTGATGCCTTCTTTTGGCCTGTACCAACCTGGTTGATTGGATTGCCTGCAGGTATTTCCTCCTTCACGTCCTACCAAATGATTACTATTTTATGTTTTCATAGGAAATGACCTTGTTGCAGAGGTTGCAGATTACTAGTTTGGAATTCAGCTTTTTCCCTCAAGGTGGTGTTGGACTGAAAATGCGTCTAGCTGACTCCTTCTAGCATTTTGCGTGTTAAGTTAGCATTTGCAGCACCATTTTGTATGTAGGCGCCATTTTGTACTATGATCGAAAAGTAAGACTCTGTCACAATGCCTGCTTGCCTCGACGAAGGAGGCAGCTTCGAGTTATTTCCCTGTATCATATTCAAGGCTGTATCATAATGTACTAATGAATGGTTCATTCTGCCCTCGCATGCCTTTCCTCTCTGGTATCCCTGCTCCCACGTTGAAGAGTGCTGTGCTCAAGCAAGGCAACCTTGAGAATGTGATAAGATGTACCTGTTCTGCAGGTGGTAGCTTCTCTCTCTGTGCCCCCTTTGTTCATCAGTGCCCGGACTGGAATTTTTCAGTCTGGGCGGGTTCTTAGGGATCTGAAAATGTATAATATCTGATGTTATGTTGGGGGGAGTCAGTCCCTCGGCAGCTATCCCATGAGGCTGGTCAGACCAGACTCCGCTGCAGCGCACTACTAATAAAATTGCTTGGTTTGTATTCTCTACTGTCTTCCCGACTCTTCATTTCTTGGAAGACAAAGAGGTGGTCTCTAGGACCCGGGTGACCCGATTCGGGCCACTTCCTTCAGTGGCAATGAGAAAAACTCCCACACAATCTAATCCTTCCGGTTCTTCCTCCACTCCACCTCCTACTCCTTATCTTGTATTCTCTGCTCTACCTCTTCTTCCTCTTCTTCCAGCAGGACAGGATTTTCTTGTTGACCCATTGCAGTTCTGCAAAACCTCAAAGGTGGCTTCTGAAGCCAAGATTTTCTCTGTTGGAAACACAACAACCTTCGCCTTTGAAGATCTCATTTAAAATGGGTAATAGGGATGTACATTTCCTATTTCCTACAATGGACAGAGTTCTAAGCCAATGAAATACTGTTCAACAAAAGCAACATACCACTGTAGTATCTCGATACTGTCGCCATACCTGTATAGTTCACAATCACAACCTATAGTTTGAATATTAACACATATATGATTAAAAAAACATACCTAGCCATCAAACCCTAAATCCATAATTTACATATCATATAATTATTTGGTGTAAATTGCTTTTAAAACATTTACAAAGGTGCCTCAAAAGTACGGTGGTACCAAAAAAATTAAAGAAAAATATTTAATACCATAATTGAAAACTTTATATGGTTAAAAAACAAAAATACAAATTCTATGAAAAAAAAAGGATTCTGAATAGTTATTGGTAGGAAACCTTTGTTTATTATATCTATAGAAAAACAACTTAAACTGCGCAAACCTTAAAAATAACTATGTTATAGTTATAACTGTTTAGTTATAACCTAATGTTAGAATTTACGCCCCAACCTAAAATTACTATAAATCACGCACCTCTATACAGAGTGTTACAACTCGCTAGCCAGACTAAATTACCTATAACTCGCGCCTTCCACATGCACCTCTTATATCCTATTACATCACTTTTAGCATGTTTTATCATAGCATCGATAAGAACACTCATGGCATCTGAAATAACATAATTTATGTGAAGACTGTGCATGGGAGAGGGCTGTGGTATAGTTAATTTATCATGTTGTTTTTTAAATTACTGATTGTGGAAAGACTGTCATGACAGATACATTGTTTGTGGGGGATTTGGCCTCAGTGGAAAGAGTCCATTCAGGGCGGGTTACCATCAATGTGAAGTTTTCATACATAGAACATGTGAGAAGGTGGTCAGTCTAACATGTGGCCAGGATATGCACAATGTTCAGGACTTGCCCTTGAATACAGCTGGCCCCTCTCCCTGCACATTGGATATTCAATACACGGCAATTGTGATGATTTGCTAAACATGTTGCTTTCTAGTGGATATTTCGAAGAAACAGGATTCCCATTGTCGATACCTTATGGATGGGCGAGTCGGTGGGAGTCGAAGGAGCCCATTCAGGGCGCTATAGGAGTGCATACCGATCCCACAAAAAAAGGGGGCATTGCGATGCAATACAATGCAGGAGAATGTGTTCACATATTGTCATTGAGGGCATTACATTTTAAGAATGACGGTCATTATCACGTATTATGCACCTAATATCATGTGGACATAGGTCATAGTTTTGACTCTGGCTGCACATTATGATGCATTCACTTTTTAATGTACATACAATGGTACACCATGATACAAATATGTGTTTATGTTTGTCGTTATTGGATAGATAACAGTGTTTTATAATGTTAAGATGGCCACATCAGAAACTGAATTGGAGGTCCCATAATTATTGTCCATCATTTAGGTTTGATTCCATGCCTTTCTGTGGGTTGGTGCATTGATTTGTATATATATATATATATATACAATGTTTGAAACAGCGTCAGGCAAGGCATGGTACTCAGTATTTCACTCACCGCAATTGTTCTGTCCAGATATTAAAGGCTTGTTGGGAGTGACCTCTGCGCAAAGGCACCTTTTTTGAATGGTTTATTCCGGCCTGCTCGGTCGGGGAGGAGCACCATTGCTTAACATGGCAAGTCCGTGGCTGCAGAAGAAAGGCAGCTGCAACTGGAGCAACAAGTTGGTCTATTTTTGGAACAATTGTGGTGTTTATTAACATCGGAAAGCTGAGGGGAAAACTAAAATAACTTTGAAAGTGAAGAAACGAGCAAGTTTATTATTTTCCGACCTATTTAGGCAGGATGTGGACTCCAATTCCCGTG